>JARGXW010000437.1:0-119023 GCA_029204085.1 Mycena sp. CBHHK59/15 | reverse complement strand
TTTTTTAGACCCTTGGGCTCGACCAACCAACCACGTCATACCACGTGATGGCCTAAAAAGGCAATTATTCACGTGCATGCTTGGGCGGTTCGCGAAAACTCGTCCCGAAGACAGTTGCACCCGAGAAATACACTCGAATACGGCTCATTCAGCAGAGGTTTGATGTTAAATGTAATAAATCCAAGACATTGTCATATTTTCCTGCCATACAGCATCATACACACAGTTTGCAGCCTTCATTTCTGCACCGTACCACATTCGGGTGTTCCGAACTATCCAGAGGAGCCGCCGAAGATCCGCAAATGCATGCCGAAAGCGCTGCTGACAAGTCCTTCAATTCCTCCCGCTCTTTGCGCTTGCGACCGGAGCGTCTCGCAGTTGGTTCTGCTCCCAGATTGGGAGTGACAGTGATTCCCGGAGGCGCCGACTCGGAGGAAGTCGGAGCACTGGAGACCGCGTCGGGCATAGTGGCCGGGGCGCTGCTTCCATTTTCCTGTTCGTCGTGGTCGGCCAGATCCTACTCAAATGAGGGAATTATAACTGTGACACAGCTGTGATACCCACCTCAGTTTCCGGGACGGACTGCAACAATGGCCCAATCTGAGTTGAAGGCAAATCGGAGTCAGGAATATACTCCAATGGTGAGGGAGACCGCCATTCAACAGTGGGCAATTCAAGTTCAGAGTCATAATCTTGGGGGGCCTTCGGCGATGGGATCGGGGAGTCCAAGTTCATGAAGGAATCATCATCGCTCAAGTCGGGAGCATCCGAATGGTCACTCTGTTCGGGCCCTTCAACTCTGTAACCAAGGCGAAGTATATATGAGTACCGTAACATCGGGATGACTGAGAAACTCACACGAGAGCACGCCGGGAACTGTGATCGGCGGAGATTTTCAAACACAATACCAAATCAAGACGGACAAGGGGTGAGGAAAGGAGGTAACAGGAGTTTTGTGGCACAGGGAATGTGTTATTCGACCATTAGGAAGGACTAAAAGCATCCCTGGGCCAGCCCCAAGTCCAAATTTTTTAAGTACCCGAAAATGTTTTTTGGGGGCCACCGGGCCAACCAACCAACCAGCACCCGGTCCGGCATTCACGGACCGGTACCCCCTTGAATGGGCCGAAGCGCTGAGCGCCGTCACTGTGGACAGCCGAGAACTTGACACACCGGTGCCGGCGGTATCTGAAGCCTCGCGGTCGCCATCTCCCGCCCCACCTCTTGCTGCCTCCGATGACGATCCAATGGGAATGGGTGACGATTTTGTTGCCCCCCCTCGCGAGCAGTCCTCTCCACCGCCGGAACCCGTTCCGCAGTCCCGCCGAGCTACCGTAGAAGAAGTGATGGATGAAGACGATCCTCAGAATTTTGGCCGTTTTGTTGAGTCCTTCCCCGGAGAGGATGCTGAGGAGGATGAATCCGAAGTTCATTTTTTCCCTTGGGACAGCTTATACTGGCGATCGTACAAATACGTAAGTTGTTGTTTCGTTCGATTCAGTCCTCGCCAACGTTTATGCATTTCACAGTCGCTGGCATCGCCCAGACGGTGGTATCGTAAGCTACACTCTTCCGTTTTCGCTTCTTTGTTGAAACAACTCTTTCCCCAATGAGGTGTTTGGGGCATACGACGACGGAGTAGGTGGGCCATGGAGGAGGAGAAGGGAAGAAGAGTACGGAGAAGGTGGGGGAATGCCATGGTCATTGTGGTGTAAGCATTGCAGTCTCTTGCACAGCTCTCTGTCAATTTAATTTAAATTCACAAAGAGCTGGAGATGAACCCGATCGAATATTTTTGGGCCTGGATCAAACACTATTTCTGCGAGCGGTCGAATGGTCAGTGGAAAAAGAGGATATACAAGATACGGCCGCACCACACATTGGAAAGCACAGCACATTGAAATCAAACCTGGCACATTCATGCTGATGTGCCACCTTTCCCCCAATAGACGGCACATTCCATTTTGAGAATGTGCCGCCCGTCGGTTGCCCTGCCGTTGGGACCGACACGTCATGCCTCGGCAATTTTTTCGTCCCTCTTCCTCTTCCCACCACCACCCCCACCTGCGCCCAGCGGCGCATCACGATGGCGCCTTCAAAACACACGCCCGCGGAGCAGGAGCTTCTGGAAGGACTTACCGGTCGCCAGGTGAAAGAATTCCGCAATTTTGTACGTCACGTCGCGTCCTGTCGCGTGTTCATCGCGTGCTAATTGACAGATGTACACCGGCGAGTTCATCGCGCTCAATGCGGCCCGATTCCTCGACCACGAATGGATTGATATTCCCACCAGTGTTCGCCCATAAGGCCTTAAATCGAGGTTTGAAAACCTTTAAGGCCTTAATAAGGGTAAGGCCTTAAACGTAAGGGCAATTTAAGGCCTTAAATATATTTTCCCACGCTCATACGCATAGCCGAAATCCCAGTACATTACGGCCGGAACTCGTCGTCTGAATCAATCTCTATGGCACCATCATCCGGGACCCCATCCTCCTCCGCCTCTGCCAATGCCTGCATCAACAGCTCCTCCTGCTCCATCGCCTGTGCCGCCGGCTTCCGTGCACGAGGCTTCTCCGCCCCTCTGAATAAAACCGCCAGTGTCATCTGCTTCCACACCGGGAGACGGTTAGGCAGACAAGAAGTGAGGTCATTATCACTCTCGTCTCCACCATCCACTGCTTCTTCCCGCTCTGCCGCCCTGGCATCACCGATCCACTTCCCCATTTCTGTCCTCCAACCCGCCGCACTGGATACAAGAGCTCGACCACGCTCACTCTGATCCTCGTCCTCTGTTGAAGTGGGGTTTGGTAGTGTTTGGTTCAGACGGGTCCGCCTTCCTTATTTGTACTCTGTCACATATTTAGTCATGGTGTGACAATGTGACAGGGCTTTTCGCCTTCCATCTGGTGCTATATCTGCCTTTTCGGCTTCCATCTGGTGATCTCATTGCAACATCCTCTTGGTCTTCTAGTAGATCATAATAACGAGGGACACTCAACAGAGTAGCAGTAGATTTGTGGTTTTTGCGTGCATGGCGTGGCTTCAAAAGATTCTGTTTTTCGTGTTCGGACCGGATCTCGGCGCGGACCTGGATATAATGTTACTTGGGATCGATGTACCGAAGATATTGACGCACCTTGGTCCGCTTGTCCGTTTTTTCAAGCCCCAACCGGTTATGATGATCGGCTTGCTCAACTTTGGTCCGCAAGAAGGTCCGCTCGCAGCCTGCCTGATTTGCAACAATGTTCAGAATGATAATGGCAAATCGAGCCAGTTCTGCGAGGTGCGCAGAGTCGACAAGCGCCTCCCAGACTTCGATGGGGTCGGTATTTTCCTGAGAAAATTTGAGTTTAGGTTAAACACGCCTATGACACAGCTCACATAAAGACTCTCCCAGTCTTTAGCGTTGAAATCCTCGAAATCACCGGTTCTGGCCAAGTATTGCATAAATGCCTTTGATACTGTGTTCTCCTTCGCTATTCTCTGCTCGGGAGTATCCGGATTGTCGGGTTGAGCGTTGAATTCAGGCCGGGAATTAATCAATCGTGTTGAGTGACATACCTTGAAATCCACATTTGCGCAGACAGCAGTGACAGATTCCTTCTTTCCAGATTTCCATCCATCCTCACTTAAAGAGTTGAGTAATGTGATGCTTTGAGCACAATGAATGCATGTACCAGAGGCCCACATTCCGACCTTTCAGCTTCTTCGTAAGGCGCAGCTCGACGTCCGCGGCCGCCTGATCCAGTAGGCGACCTCCGGCGACCTTTCCCGTTGGAAGAACGGCCGGCGCCGTGGTGCGTATCATGCCAATCAAAATCTGCATCTCCGGGTCCTCAAAAGCATCAACGGCGACCCGGAAGATACAATTGCCCGTAATGCCTGGTCGGGACTTGTTAGTACCCAGAAGCACAGAGAAAGCAGTGACACACCTGCTTCCGGAGCGCCTCCGCCTCGGCGGTTCCATACGGCATCTCATTCCGACGAAATGTTAAGGATGACAGCGCGGACTGGATGTGCTGCTTCTTCGGAGGTGGCACCGGTGCATCCGAGATGCTGCTTGTCGTCTGCGGACGCTTCTTGCTCTCCGAATCCTTAGCCACCCCCTGTCGTTGAGCAGTGGCGGCCCTCTTGGCTTCCTCCGAGGCATGAGGACAGGCGGCCTTTCCGCCGATGAGATGGGCGATCCACGCCAGCTTTTCGCCCCGGGTAGATCCCACCGCTTTGCAGGCTACAAACTCTTAGTGTTGCTGACGGGCGTGAGAGGAATACCTCACCTTCTTTAAATTCTTCCGAGCTTTGGGCAAGGTCGGCAGTCGTCGTTCCGGCACTGTCGAGATGATGCGCCACACAAGCTTTGCAATATGTGTGATACATGGACGAGTTCTGCTTCTCTCCACGCCAGAAATATTCCTTGAGCGGGGTCGATGCCATGGCTGTTAGAATGACGATGGCTTCAACGTCACGCGGGAAATATAGCAGAAGACCCTGGCAATCGCGCAGGGGATTCAACATTAAACTACGGCTTAAATACGCGAAGACAAGTAGTAATTAGTACTAATAAAGGGTGATTAAAGGTACGAACGGCGGAGAGAACAGAAAGAATGGAAGAGATGAGTAATAATACGGTGCACGGAATGTACCTGCATCCCCTGGATTATTTCGTACAGCGGCAGCGGCACTTGGTGACAGATTGCGACTGACTTGAATTCCAACAATGGCTGGTGTTTGTCGTCGACGTCGAGGAGAAAAATTACATAATCTACGAGCACGTGCAGATTTAAGGCCTTAATAAGGCCTGGATGCTTGGCCGAAAATCTTTAAGGCCTTATTTAAGGCCTTATTTAAGGCTTAAAGATTTAAGGCCTTACCCTTAAGGAGACGAGTTGTAAAATAAGTAATGCGAACGTTTTATGTGTCCGGGAACAAATGGACTTGCCAGGCGAGAAAGAGTTATACACGACATGAGTTCCTTGACTTGTCGCTGCAACAAGAGAATACATGACTTGACAGGGTCACCTTTGGACTCTGAGTCATCAGTACAGGAAGACCCGTTGCCGCCATTCGAGGACATTACGCCTAGCGAGCAATAGTACGATGGGGGTACCAGTAAAGAATCGTGACGTGGCGGTGGCTTGAGCAGTCACACGACCTTGACGCGACCTGTCCATCATAAAACAAAAGCAAACAAAGTGATCTTCCCGAAACAGTCGGATTAAGTAGCTCGCTCCACGGCAGAGCCCACTAACTGGTGTTCCACTTTTGCACAATTTATGAGTAGACTAAGACTAAGTGTAGTACTTGGAACTCAGTACTGCAGCGTTGAGAAGTTCTCCAACAATACACGTAAAATTGTGAATCTTGGCCTACATTTAACAACAGACTTCAAAGACCATGAATGACAAAACCACGGCTACAGGAGATCCAGATGGAGGGCCTAAAGTGGACTACGCGCAAAACTGACATTTTTATAATTCCACTCTTGAAAGTTCAGTTCAAGGAATAGTAAACTTCAATAAAGTCTGAACGACTGTCTTCAGAAATCACTTCAGATCACTATAGAGGCCGACAACAAGCACTCAACAAGCCTACTCAAGGAAAATTTTCTCAGATCAGCTGGTGCACCGCGCAAATCCGGTGCGAAGACATTAAAATGATCTGGTTGACAGGGAGAATTGGGTCTCTGTCGGGGTTCTGTTGATGGCACTGTAAATTGTGAAGGGCCGAGTTCAAGAATAATGGCCCCGGGTGAGTTTATGATGCACTTATCCTGTTCGCAGACTAGCGGGGTTTTGCTGATCGCCAGATTCGGATTGGGGAGCAGGCCCGCTATCGAGGGGTCGGGATGCAAGAATGTCTACCCAACGATGGAGCAGTTGATCCCGTGTTTTTGAACAACACCCGTGTGTTGGACGTCAGGAGGCGCAAGAAAGGAAAAGAAATTGTCTCGCACAGCCCGGCTGCGTGGATCGAGACAGCACTGGCCAAGAGTGACACAGTGTGACGCTGATCCCGTGCTTTTCGAACAACACCCGTGCGTTGAACGTCAGGAGGCGCAAGAAAGGAAAAGAAAATGTCTCGCACAGCCCAGCTGCGTGGATCGAGACGGCACTGGCCAAGAGTGACACAGCGCAATGTTGATCCGGTGTTTTTCGAACAACACCCGCACGTTGAACGTCAGGAGGTGCAAGAACGGAAAATACACAAGAAAGGGAGGAGCCAGGGAACGAAGAGGATGCGACGGGAAGGGAAAGGGAATAAAGAGGATGCAGGTGGGTGGGTAAAGAGATAAATGAGGCGGGAATTCTATGCTGAGGGCAGAAAGAGCGATGAGGGCTGAGACCACTCCGCGTCAAGCCAGGATGTAACAGGGGAAGAGAGGGAGGATAAAGCTACTCATACCGTGCAAAATTAGACTACAGTAAAACAAGTTCTAAACTCGATTGTTTACTGTTTCCCTGGTTGACGAATACCGTACAGGTTATCGTTGGCATCACGGCGAATCACCTTGCAGCCGGTGTAATCCCGAATCGCGAGAAGCGCAAAAATCACAAATCTGTCGAAAAATTACTTGCTGTTCCTCACTATCGGGATCTACTTGACGACCAGCACGATGAGGAAGAGAGCGAGCGCAGGCATGCGATTTTCTCTTCCCAAATTTTTTGGAGAACAGAGCTTGCAAAATGGAAATCAGCGGCGCTTGAGAATAGGGGCAGTCAGAGTAGAGGATTCTGGAGGGATTAAGGCAAGGATTAAGGAATGCCCTTAATCCTTCATAATCCAAGCATAATCACTGTATAATCCAAATCTACTCTGACCGACCCAGAACTGCAATGAAGGATTATGATCAGAGGTTTAATCCGTGATTATGTTTAAAGCCATAATCCACCCATAATCCTTGCCATAATCACAATCCCTTCAGAATCTCCTCCAGAGGAGCTTCGAGGATTGGGCTCGGAGAGATAGGCTACGGTACAAGTACATACAAAAGCGGTGTTACAAGTACAGTAGTTAGGAAGATAAAATAAAACAGACATGGGAGAGGAGGGTGGGTGACGCGAGAGCACAAGCAAGAAAGCCTGGTGCATTATTAGTTTCCGCTACGCTCTCGTAAATGACGGCGGCGCCACTCACTCAGTCCAGATTTTGCTTCGTAAATTCACTGCGGCGAAGCCGAGAATGAACAGCAAAAATCTGGAGAGGGGGTTGCGCCCATATCGTCCAGTGCCCGCCAGTCGATTGAGGAATCTGAGGTTGTAAGAACGGATTGTTCAGAGAGTGTGAGGGCGGGATCGACATTGTGTGTCGCGCACGTCAAAAAAAAAACGAAAAATTTGTATGTCGTGAAGCACGCTGCGCGAGTCGTTGAAAATGGTGGTATACGCTCGCGTCGCCGAGTACAAAAATTCGTGTATGTCGTGAAGCGCGCTGCGCGAGTCGTTAAAAATGGTGGTATACGCTCGCGTCGCCGAGTACAGGATCCCAATGAATTCGTGTCATCAACAACGAACTCAAAAGCCCATAACCAGTTAGAATCTGTATGATACGCGAGTGAGAGTTGGCCAACGCGGTGTCACGGTGTTATGACCCCCGTGACGCGTGATAGTAAATAGCAGTAAAGGTGTCCGGATGCCAAACTTGAAGCCCCGTCCAACTGAAAGTGTCTGGTAGCACGTCAAAGAGTGTTATCCATGGTTATAGAGGGTTATTTATCGAGAAAACACGAGGGATAGCCTGGTGTACTGTTGGGAGATGGTAGTAGGAGCAGGAGAAAGTCACTTGTCATGCGTGACATAGCAGGACCAAACAGTCTTCGAACCACACAAAGAAGGCAGCCCAATGCTTCCAACTTAATTATCCAGGTCAGATACAGTGGTGACCAAAAGTAATGAGCGGGGTGGTTTGCGCCCATTTCTGGGCGGAATCACTTGAACTAAAATTGCAGCATGGACCCGAGATGATTTCATGACCCTCCATGAGATTAAATCCATATCTCACATATGTGGCTGTGCCACAATAAAGTGATTTTCCCGATCGGGTTCATAGATTCTCACGGTATGGGAAAATGGACAATGTAGCATGAAAGTACTTGTAAAGGGGACCATATTTGTATTTTAGCTCACCTGAATGACATTAGTTTGGGGCTCACAATTCTCAGAGCAAGATGGCCATTTTCGTTGTTCTCGGCCATTTCAAGGCAAAAAAGGCCCAAAATGGCCAACTTGTGAGCCATCTACTGAGCCCAATACCAATATGGATCTGGTCCCTTTTACAAGTACTTTCATGCTATATTGACCATTTCCCCATACCGTGAGAATCTACCAACCCAATCAGGAAGATCATTTTATTGTGGCACAGCCACATCTGTGAGGTATGGATTTAATCTCATGGAGGGTCATGAAATCATCTCGGGTCCAAGCTGCAATTTTACTTCAAGTGATTCCGCCCAGAAATGGGCGCAAACCACCCCGCTCATTACTTTTGGCCACCACTGTAATTGGCGAGTACACAATAGGGGAAGTCAGAGTTGACGATTCGTGGACCGTGGTCCGAGTCGATTCGGTATCGATTCACATTTCGATTTGGACACGATTCTGGGTCGAGTTTCGAGCAAGAATCGAGTTTCGTAGAATCGACCAGAATCGCTGTTCCTCCTCCGGAGGAGGAACTCCCTCAGAATCGAAGCTGTTTTGTTTGGTTGACCACGAATCGTGTCGTGTTTCGATCTTGTTTCGACCGCAGATCGCTTCCGACTTTGACTTCGATTCAAGGCGCAGAATTGAGTTAGAATCGAAGTGCGAATCGAGGTAGAATCGACTCTGAATCTTCAACTCTGACTTCCCCTAATAGGGGAAGTCAAGGCGGTGACCGCTTTTGGTTTATTTTCCGTTTCCGTTTAGTTTGCGGGTTTTCGTAAACGAAACTAAATGATTGGAGCCTTAAAGCGGTCAGAGGAGGCCGATTCTGGCATCGATTCTGGGACGAGAATCGATCAAAATCAAGAATCGGTCTGAATCGGTGTTCCTCCTCTGGAGGAGGAACAACATCAGAATCGCCGATTCTCGCGTCGATTGTCCATCGATTCTCATGACACCCGATTTTGATGCTGAAACCACCCTCCCGAATCGGTGCCAGAATCGGTTGCTGAATCGAACCGGGATCGGGCCGGTCAAAGCTCCTTCGATTCTGTAGCGATTCAAAACACAGAATCATGTCGCGACTTGGCTCAGAATCGACCGTGGATCGACGTCGACTTTGACACTTTGACTTTCCCTAATATGCAATCCTCAGTTGAACCCTGGCTGAACTTTGGAGGAAATTCAGTGTATATACGGAGCAAGAAGTTCTAAGAGCACCGCAGCACGAGAAAATAGGTCAATTTATTGTATGGCATCAGTACAGTTGTGATCAGGCCAGTCGGAGATAGATAGAAAGAAAGCAGCAACTAGAATACAAGTGAATGCTGTGCACAATTTAGCCCCTTGAGCGAATGTTATACGACGATTGTACTACTCTTTTGGTAGGTTTGGGGGTCTGAGTTATCAGGTTAACTTCGCTTGTGGTGATTAGGAAAACTCACCTTAGTGACAGGTGTTTTTTTTTCTTTGGGGGTTTCTTTGCCTTCTTGGCAGGCTAGTGAAGGTTGGTTGGTATGGATCGGGAGTGTTTCAAGGTTAAGCTCACCTCTTCACAGTCCTCAATTGTGATGGTTCCCTTCTCGAGCTGTTTCTTCACCGGAAGCTTGCCCTTGGGTTGGGTCAGTTCCCAGAACGAACTGCAAGGACGAAATTAAACTGACCTTCATCTTGATCTGATGGGGTTGAGAGAAACTCAGAGAAGAATATACAGCGGAGGCAATATACTGGGGGCACTACCTTCCAATGACGAGGGGGTTGAGCAAAAAACGAGTTGGAAGAGCTCTTCATAGCCTGGATGTTTGCACGGTGCAGGTCGTCAATCATACCGTCAGCATCATCATTGTCGGGCTGCATTAGAGCACCAAAAGCATTGCTTGCATCGCGGGGATCGATCCCTTCCTCTAGAGGCCCTCAGCAATGAGGAAGGCGGCTGTGAGCAGGGTGAGAATAAATGAGATGAAGTCCTTTAGCTTTATGAGGTTGGAGCTGTTGTCGAAGTCGTCAAATGTGTCAGGATTGGCTCTAATGATTGATCCGAGTGTTTCGTAGAGTTGAACACCGAGCGATTCTTCCTGTTTTGACTCGGCTAGCATCCGGATGAGAGTGGAATTCTCCTTTTGGTCTGTAACTTGGTAATGAAGCCGTTAGTGGTACTTGCTGAGCAGATGAGCTGGAACTCACTAGCCACAGCCTTCCATACAACGCGTAAGTGAAAGAGAGTTTAGATTTGGATTTGGTGAAGAGAAGGATTCAATTGTCGATGTTTGCCAAAAAGTCCTTCCAGACTTGTGAATCCTTGAGAACCTCCGAGTTGGGCTTTTGGATAATTTCAAGTATAGATGGATGCAGAACAAGAATATGTGAGGGAAGAGAAGTGTAGTCAAATCTCTTCAGGCCAGCTGTTGGCTCTAACCCGGGGCAGGTCTACGAGGTACGAGTTGATATTGTTATAGTGTCTGTCTATGAGAGACTAGGGCAGGTCTGCACAATGCCCAGTTACAACAAAACACGTAAGGAGAAACTTTCTTACCTAACGATCTGATCCGAGAACCTGAGCCCAGGTTCTGAATAAGATAGATAGGACTGAGAGGCAAGAACCGGACGCGAGGGTGGGGATCTCGGGCGAGTTGGCACAGCTCCGGGTTTGACGACACCGCGACCAAATACTAACGGGTGCAATTCAGCGAGGGTTGAAGCTCAAGGGATACGTGATCGAGCCAGCTTTTGTAGACGTGGGTTCAATAAATTTCATAACCAAGAGAAATGTGCGGAACTCGCTTGAGGGTGATTTATTTCAAGAACATCCAATGTCAATTCTTGACGCGGCTCGACCATTTCATTAAAAACAACACACTATAAATTAGGATATAGGCCGAGTTACGCTAGTTAGTGCTGCTGCGAGCACCGCAGATACGAGTCGGTTGCATGACTGGATTCCCCGACATGTATTATAGCATGTGTATTGATTGAACCATGGCCGTCTTCACTTAGCATAGCTGAAAGTTACTTAAGTTAACTTGGCCCGCTAAGTTAGATCAAGACAAGTAACTTATGCCATCAGATGGCATCAATTACCACCAAGTTAGCCCGTACATTGCCCGCGGCGCCAAGTTAAGTTCAACTTAGCACGTAGAACACCGAAGAGATATATTTCAATCAATAATCGGCTATGATTATTACCGGGTGACCATCTAGACCCTCATCAGCGCCTCCTACTACTGCGTCGCAACGGTGGACCTTCAACCACGGCGGACTGCGCACCGTCAGGGATGGCCCCCGATCCCAAAGGTTCTTTATTTTTGCGTTTCAAGGTCTCAACGGGTGAGACCTTCTTCGGTGGTTCTACGTTGGTCAGTTCAGGGGGAGGCGAAGGTTCGTAATCCATCGCGGCCGGAGGCTCCGACAGAGGGCTGGAGGGATGAGACTTGGGATCCTCACCGCCGAAATCGACGGCCTGGCGCTTAATGCCAGTGGAATTGGTGTCCTGCCAGATATATTCCTCTCCCATGGGGTCGCATGCAGTGGCGAGGATAAATTTTGCGGGGATGCAAGCAGCGGCAGCTTTGGCGACACGTGTGCCGATTTTGCACCATCTGGCAGGTATGTTTTGGCCTGAGGATTCTTCGGGAGCCTGTAGGACACGCTCGGGGTCCGTCAGGTGTCTGGTGACCGTCCCTTGCTTTGCAAGGTACAGGGGATCATCTGCCGATATTTTTTCCCACTCGTCTGGATTGAAACTGCGGGTTAGGAAATATATCTGGGCATCATCAGCAGCAGAACGCCGCAAATAATGTACATGCGAAGAATGACAAGCTGGAACAAGATTGATGCCAGTATCGTGGCACGACGACGTAAGCCCTCTGACAGGGTGGCAGGGTCATCTTTGGCAGCCGGCACATCTGGGGGGATGGATTGAACGACGTAATCGGTATGCGGACCAATCAGCGACGCATCCCCGGGGAGGATTTGAGCGCTAAAAAATTTGTGCACAAAGTCATTGGCATGGCCGACGTCCCTAAGCTCTCCCCCAGTCACCATCCATTGCTCATAATCAGGCCCGATCGGATGCAAGGCAGAAGGAGAGCCAATAATAATGTCGAGGATGAACTGACGAGAGTGAAGAAGTGTGTCCGAGATGTCTAGATTTTCGTAGCCAAAAAGTTCTTGGGCATCTTCGGTCAATCGAGGCGGCCATTTTATCATACCCACATTGTCCTGAAATTTATCAGTAAGTTTGCAGAAAGATCATAATCAAACTGTACCTTTTCATAGGTCACGTCGGCATTCGCAGCCGCAATATTTGCGCATTGCTGTTTAGTGGCTAAGAACTCAGTCTCGAGTGGTATTTCCAGCCTATCGTAGATGTTGTCTCGATACCATTTGAGTCGAACCTCCCCTGTGCTTGTCAAACCCTCGAGACATGCGGGATAAAAGCCGCCGGTTAGTCGTGATCTGAACATGAGATATTCCCCAATTCTGTGAGGGTATGAATGAGCTCACAGAAAGGACCTTGAAAATATAAACTTACAGTTCATCGCTCCAGACGGCGACAGGATTGAGCAGAGACTCATCGCAGCTGGCGCACATCCATCCATCCGAATGCTCGGGATCAATGGCCCAGTCGGCCTGCAATACACATTTGACATGGTACCAAAATATGCAGTCGGCACATTGGACAGTTGAATCCTTGTCGTTGGAGGCATGATCACAGATGCGACGGCAACAATAGCACTATTCAGCTGGGGGCGGTATCTCCGGGAGATGTGCACCTTCATGGATAGGGACCGATATGTCCACGAGCAGCACCTCCGGATGCAGCAGAGATCACGGGCACGGGGTTGACTGGAGAAGGGTCTTTGGGTAACTCTGGCGGTGGTGAGTTGTCAATTATGGATGGAGATGGTCGAGCGCATGATGAATTAATCCTCTTCGCCTCATTGTACATTGAAACCAGGTCGCGGAACGATTTGCTGCTCTGTAAATGTTTATTTAGATATATAATATTCACTGAGTGGTAGACTGTTCTCACCTGCGCGATCTTCGAAGTACGATGATACAACCAAAGCACGGCCTTCGAATCTGGAGTGGAAATCAAATCGGCTCCTCCCTGCGCGACCAGGGATCCGCGATGAGCGAGGTCGTCGTAGTAGAATGTTGTATCACCAATAAGTATCTTAGAAGTACGCTTCGCTCCGGCAGTGGGATATATGATCAGGGTGATCTATCAGAAATCATATGGCATTGGGATTCCTGAGATGTACATGAATGAACATGGACTAATCATTCTTGTGAAAAAATTGAATGCGTGTGAATGTAGTAGTATCGCGTAAAGATCACACGCAAACCATCCCAATATGCGTTGGAGATATTCCTCGCCAGAATTCACTCGGAGTGAATGTGGTTGGACCTTTGTGATCTTGAGCAAGGGAACGAACCTGCATCGGGAATGGGATGTTTTAAATGGATTCAAAGCCCGTCGGGACGGAAGCAATCGCGGGGTGCACAATTGATGCCAGAACGAGCAGAGATTGGGTAGCAATTAGTAGATCACCAAGCGAGTGCTTTCCAGTTGAGTTATGCTAGCGGGTGTTTCAACTGTTGAAGGGGTTGAGGAACGGAAGGTCAGTGGAGAGCGCAGATCGTCGGCAAGAGATAATCGGCGCGGACTTGCAGAGCCGATGCTAGGTCACCTCGGGAGGATATGCACCAGATGCTTGAATACTTGTATTTGCGGTCCAGGAGGTAAATCTTGATGCAGTTCGATACAATGCTGTGGATGCGTGGAACATCGCCACGGCTGACCGCGAGTTGCAAGCGGGAATGTGCCGCAAGATGGGTTGCTCGGACAAGCAAGGTCTGGCTGAGAGTCAGGCCCGCCAACTTCAAACTGTTGATTTGCGAATTCTTTTTGCGCAGGAGGGTCTGTGCGTTGTCCACGGTCAGGTAGGAGAAGCGAGTGCCGGGGTTAATGTCGGTTTCGTTGCGCTGAATGATCCCCTTGATAATGTGGTTTCGCAAATGTTTCTCGCAGGGGAAACATACACCGGTCGCTTCGGCCTGTCGTTTATACTCGTGGGATCGAATGATGAGCTGGAGACCGAATTCCACATTCCACGGAAGATCGCGTTCGGCGTGGAGGGCCAGTGGAGAAGAAAGGAAGGATGGTGCCCCCTCTTTCAACGGCAAGTCTTGTCCAGGGCAACCAACGGCAGAGGAGATGGTCTTGGTCTTCATCGGACTCGCTCGCGGCGGAGGAGCAGGTGCAACACGGGGAACGAGAGGTTCGATAACGGTGCTAGCGCCGCTACAAGGGTTATTAATACCCGCGATATAAATATGTTGGCATGACGTACAGTAGGACCATGGCTTGAATGATACGATCGTTTCGAGGCTCCAGCATACCCAACAGGATACCGAGCTCAAAAAAACAGCTCTCGACCCAGTTTGCGAAGCCAGTCATTCCCAATTCCCCCCGACGTATGATTTGGGACAGCTGCACGGTATCCTTCGATCGCCCACCATCATACATAATCGCGTCAATTACTCATCCTCCCACGGATCCTGACCAGGCCCGACCAGCGTCACAGGATTGACAGAGAATGATTCGAGATGGTCGGTATCACAACCCAGGGGGATCGTGGATGGTATCGTCGATATTGCAATGCGTAGCCGACTCCACTTTACAGGTTTTGCATGTTTCGTTTGTAACAGGGAGGGATCCTCTGTTGAGCAAACGGAGGGCCTGTGTACTTTATGCCCCACTGCTTCACTCAATCTCAAGTCCGCGTACAAACTGGTCGAGCACATGGCCATCCACATGCTCTTCAACCGCAATCCCCGCATCGACATGAGTGCAGACCCTTGTGGATTTGTGTTGGCACACAATCACACTGCTCCTTCGTTCTTGTTAAACGCAAGGGCACGGATGGCGCCATTCGGATCGACCAAACCAGATCTCGCTGTCCCAACCTCACAAATCTCCCACTCGAGTCCGCTGCTAAATCCTCCGAACGGAGTCCCTGCACGAACAGGCCAATGGTTTTCCCGGTCTCGCCATGCCCTGACATCAAGTGGAAATATGGCCTCGAGTCTCACATTCACACCATCCATCCCACTGCCAATCTATCCAATTATAGGTCGTATTACGCGCTGGCCGAAGGCGAAGAGATCGCCCTCAAAACCATTTCGACTACGAAGAAACGGAAATCATCCAAGAAGGCCATCACATTCAAAATCTCGCCCGAACATAGTACGGAGGCCGCACTCGGGTGAGGTTTTATTTCCAATGCGCATTTCGAGTCGGGCGATACAGTGAATTTTCCCGGGTAACTACAAACGATGGTACGAATAGCATGGGTCCTTCCAGATCCCCAAGCCCCAATGCCGAGCAAGAGATTGCTACGAGATCTACTCCGCGCTCTCTCTCGCCCTTGCATGAAAACTCGGGGGACGACGATATGCCATCTCCCAGTGCGTTATTTCACCCCCCCCACCGTCCAGCGCCCCTGGAGTTCGCCCCGTTGAATGAAGAGGATGATGACATGCCATCCCCCGGCGCGCTTCTCGAAGCTTCCAGTCGCTCAGGTTCCTTTAATATTCCCCCGCCAATCATTCCTGATTGTGTGGACCTCGCGTCAATTAATCAAACATCTGAACTACCGACAATTCTGACTCCCCAGCCCTCGGAGTCCGTGATTCCACCGGCAATACATCCGCAGCCTCGCAGAGTTTTGAAGAAAACTCTCGACATCGCACCGCCATCGCTGCCACCAATGCAGAGCCGACAACCACTCGCAGGTCCACCCGGGTGGCGGTACCTAGCAAGCGCCCAGATGGTTGTACTCTCGGAAGAAGAGGAAGAAGAGGAGACGACAACCTGAAGCGTTCCATATTGAGCAGTGACAGGGGATGTACCGCAGATAGGTTGCTCGGGGCCGGCGTGTGACTCTCAGGTTTGTGCATCTTCTCTTTTGCAGCCAAGGGGGTACCGAAAAATAAAATAAAATACCTGGGGCCGTTTTTTTCAAACCGATCGGTCTCTGGGACCCACCCTACCACGTGATGGGAATTTGATGGGAATTTGCTGATCCGAGAACGCCGAGGGTCGCAAAACTGATTGTACCTTGAACAAAAGACCATTTTTCGTAGGTTTAACAGCGGCTGCAACTCAACTACATCTATGTTGTACCGCTCTTGGCGCCGGTCTACCATCTACTTGGATATATACTGTGCACGAATTAAAAGCCAGATGTGCAACACCTATGGTTTCCCCCGCGACGTCTTTTCGCCGAACGGCCGGCACCCAGGGAGACCTTGAGGTCGCGGCATACTTGTGTGCCACGATGGGTTTTTTCGAGATTGATCAGTCCCCCGGGCCCATATCACAGAACTTTTTTACAGTCGGGACACGTCGCGCTGCCGACTTTCTGCTCGTCTTTTGCCCAGTGTCCGCATCGCGTCATCCTCTCTCTGCTCCTGTAAACTGCTCAGTCAAGGTTGAATTGAGAAATAGAACGCAAGATTACCCCTGAAGAAGCCATTTTTAGCGTTCAAAGAACCTAGATCCTGCCTTCAATGACAAGAATAGCCGCGCGCCACGGAAATTTTCACGTCGTTTGTCACTGACTTGGGGGTAGAGGGCCGTGGCTGCGCCCGGCAGGATCTCGTACTTATCTTTTTCCCATCATGCCGATTATGCCGCTTAGTAAGCTGGTCATCCCAAATCTACCCGCACATACAGTACACCTACCGCCTGCCGAACTACGCCCTGGACATCGCAGGTGTTCAAGAACGTAGATGGCAGAGAATGCAACATCCCATCAGGCACGCAAGTAGACCCAGTAACAATGCCATCGTGATACCAAATAGTTCCGTTAGGTTTAATGAGCCTAGATGTGAAGTGATTCTCTCCGGCGTAAAAAACCCCTCGAATCGTGTACTGCTGTCTGCAATCACCCACAGTAAGGTTCAGAGCTGCGTCGAACTTCACATGCTCATCCGAAATCGACAGGTAGAAGAATGGCGGTGTGTCGACAACTGTGGCGATGCTCATTAACTTGAGGTTACAAGTCCCGCAAGATCTCCGATCCCACTGGATCATCGTACTAGATAGCCAGTGGGATAGAAAGTAGCCTTGCTTGTGTGTTGCCCTCACCTGCGGATTCATGAAGACAACCTGGCACATAGGAAAACTTGGAACAGGGAGGCCACTTAACGTTCCACATTTACCACACTTATATGAAGTTATTCCCCAGCATTTAGAACCCAGTAAGTTGACTGCTAAATCGTCGATCGAGGTGAAGACCATTCTGTCCGGGAACAGCAGTGGATATGCCGCTTTGAGTTTCAAACGAGCAGAATTCCTCGCGTCCTCCAATATCCCGGACTTGTTCTTGAAATCCACGAACCCATTGGAAAGCACAGCCAGGTATGGGGTCTGGTTCATGAAAAACTGCGCCCACCTAGGCGCATTTTTTTGCCAGACGTCGTGCAGAGGCACAAACAAAGCATCATATGCACAGCTATAATTTATTCTGTCCCACATCGTTGCTGAAGGCCGGATGATCGGAGCAACCTGAGTGCGTTTCGTTGCTGACTGACCGGCCACATTGTCCTTCAATTTCCTCTTCGGTGCACTCTTTGAATCCACTGTCTTCTCAGGTACTTTGTCGCTGCCCAACGCTTGGCAAAGTGAAGACTTGCAGGGTGGTGACAACTCCGGTCGCAATATGAACACTTGTTAAAATGAAGAATCTCACATCAGATAAGTATGTGACATCAACAGCAAGGTGGAAATGTGACGTCCCGTAACACCTCACCCGAGACTTAATATATTACTATTTTAAATATATATTTCTGTCTCAGACTACACCAATATATTGCATTTATTCTCTTTGGCCACTGTCATGTCACGACCTTGAAACGAAAAAAGTCAGATTCACCCTATGGTCATTAGAGCAAAGTTGTAGAGCTTCAAAAACACTACAACATTTGTATGGGGCACTATTCAATAGATTGCTTAGGTAAGCCAGAAAACACGAAATATTCACAGAAAGCCGGCGGTTTTGAAGGCCAGAACAAAAAAAGTCAGATTTGCCGAAGGGTCATTAGAGCAAAGTTGTAGAGCTTCAAAAACACTACAACATTTATATGGGACACTTTTCAATGGTTTAATTACAGTGACACCCAGTGAAGCCAGAGCAAAAGCAGCATTGTAAGATCGGATGTTATCCAGAAAATGCTTTGAGTGGAGGCTTGTTCCATCAAAAAGCTCCAAGAGATCTCTGGGAGGTGCACGAACATTAGGCAACTGAATTTTTCCATCCAAACAACATGTGCCAAAACGAAGGTTGTTAACTGTGAATTTTGAATGTTGCTCTGCTTTCCAGTGAAGCGCTCCACACTTCGGACATATGAGATTCATAGAGCCAAGATGCACAGGAGTGACATTAGCCTCTATGAATGGACGGAAATATTTTGGAAGATTTGCTATTTGCACAAATTCTGGAAAAGGTGGAGAAGGTGGAGGGTCTGGATGATCCTGGGGCACCTGGCTAGCCTCAAAATGATTAGCAGGGGTCCTGCGAACACTGCGAGCCCCGGCGCTCTCTGTATTGTATGAAAGAGTCATGCACGTAATCATTATCATCCACTCCGGCTCCGATAATAATTTTGTGGACGGGAATTTGTGGACGCAGTATTTCAAATTTGTGGACACTGACTTATTTGTGGACGCTATTTGTGGACGCTGCCCGTTTGCGGAATCATTTCTGGGCCGACCCTGTCGGGAACCATAAATGATGTCCACAAATGTCAGATGATATCCACAAATGTATCCACAAATGGATCAACAAGCAGGCTGGGACCCCGCTGATGCTGGGCACACGGGCCATGCCTCAGTAACGTTCCTGAGGGTGATCTCAGAATCTGAAGAAACAGAAAGCTTCGTATTAGCCCCGGCTATAATCTCCGGCCCGCGCTGTCTTGAAACAGTCTCCCCGGACCCGGGTCGGAGATCAAGAAGGAGGAAAGAGAATTCCGAAGCCCGTCGGGCCGGGATACCGCAAGCCAAAATGGTATATAAAGCCTGCGGTTTGAGCCACATTTCCCTCATTCCTTCGCGGAAGCCGGCTCTGGATTATTGGAGTCGGTGCAACCTTGCCACTTGCGCCGACTTCATGTATCCGGGCTCTGGTGGATTTAGTCCAGCGGTGCAGAATCTATCCAACGGAGCTCTGGATTATTGGATTGAGTGCAACCTTGCCAGTTGCATCGAATTCATGTATCCGGGTTCTGCTGGATTGATCGCAACACCGGTGGAGCCAAATCCTTCTAGTGCGGCTCTGGATTATTGCAGTGAGCACAACCTTGCCAGTTGTGTCAACTCCATGTATCCGGGTCCCGGTCTCTTGAGAATCATTGGATTGAGTGCGACCTTGTCAGTCGTGCCGAATCCCTTTATTTGGGCTCTGGGGCTCATTGGATCGGTGTTCCGAGTCCATTTTGGGTTCTGGGGGATCAATCACAACTCAATTGCCTAAATGCTAAACACCGCTGAGTTTCACTTCTATTTTGGCCTTCTTTTGATGTCGCTCACAAATCGCCCCTAGGAAGACATTTCGGCGACAAGGATGAAGAATTTGCGCGTGGCCTATTTATGGCCTAAACGACTCGAATAAAGAAGGTCAACTTAAGTTGCAACCCCACACTAGTACCGTTCGTGCATCCTGATTACATCAAATAGCAGACAAGATAATCTCACGCTAATCAGGAAATGTCAAGGGCAACTTCCAAAAGGTGCGGTGCTGGTCGACGTTTAATGACAGCTTCCTGGGAGGAGAAGAATCCCAAGGCACGGGGGCTGTTCTCCTCTCAGGAAACTGTTATTGCATTACGACGAGCACAGTTCTCATTCTGATCTGCGGTTGCTCTGGTACATGATGATCAGAGCCACAAGGAAGTGTTGCGAATTTGGGTAACTAACGAATATCTCCCTGACCTTTATCTCGTTTTATTTGAGGCGCAGAACAATCTCGCACCACCTCGATCAGCACTCCAAATGAATAACCCTCCAACACGGACTCTCATACAGCAACTTAAGTTAGTAAGTCGGCCTCCTCTGCTGATCTGACGGATGCTCAATTTGGACTTACTCTGAGACTTCATGGCAAGACGGTCCCGAGGATCGAGGTTGTATAGACTGGTAAGCTGCGATCTCTATCTGGGTTCTCAGCGATAACGCAAACTGCGCTCATTGTTTGGGTTCTAGGGTCTCGAGGGCCTGGCAAACTGCGACCTCTTTGGGTTCTGGGGACTTGCGGTCGTGGTTTGGCAACCTGCGACTTCTGTTTGGGTTCTGGGGGCTTGAGGTCGTGGCCCGGCAAGCTGCGACCTTTGTTTGGGTTCTGGGGCTTGAGGTCGTAGCCTGGCAAGCTTCGACTTCTGTTTGGGCATCAAGGGGCTTGAGGTTGTGGCCTGGCACGCTACGACTTCTGTTTGGGTTCTGGGGGCTTGAGGTCGTGGTTTGGCAAACTGCGACTTCTGTTTGGGTTCTGGGGACTTGAGGTCGTGGCCTGGCAACTACGGCCTCTGTTTAGGTTCTGGGGGCTTGAGGTCGTGGTTTGGCAAACTGCGACTTCTGTTTGGGTTCTGGGGGTTTGAGGCCGTGGCCTGGCAAGCTGCGACTTCTGTTTGGGCATCAGGGGCATCGGGGTCGTGGCCTGGCAAGCTTCGACTTCTGTTTGGGCATCAGGGGGCACCTGGGTCGTCGCCTGGCAAGCTGCGACCTCTGTTTGGGTTCTGGGGCTTGATGTAGTGGCCTGGCAAGCTGCAACTTCTGTTTGGGTTCTGGGGAACAGATTAAAATTTGGCCTGGCCAGGCACAACTTCTTTCTGGCCAGTCGAGGATGCTTTGGGCCGATGGTAACAGGACAACCTGGCCAGTTTTCTTGCCTCTGTCATGGCTTCATCACGGGAAACAATCTGCTAAATTGTTTGCGTGATGGTGTGCTCGGTTGGTTGTGGGCTGTGTGGCCCACCTGATGAGTTCAAAAGAACGAAACCAACCAGTGGGAAAATAAAATGCCTTCATTATTTCATATGTACAGTCGGATCGCTCACAATGCATGAGGTCATAATGTATACTGCTCATAATGCATAGGTTTTTGGGGTCCTGTGAAGACGTGTTCATAATGCATCAGATTTAGGCGTCTACCGATGCTATGCATTGTGAGCAACTAGCAGTAACCCGTGCTACGCTACGGAGTGAACTTTATCAGATCAGCTAGTGTTGACCAGGAGTCACAATCTTTGGCGTAATCCTCGAGGGTAGCTTTTTTGGAAACCAGCAGTAGACAATGCAGGATTCGAGCATAAAGCGAGATCATAATGAGGTCTCGACAAGTTCGAAAGGGCGGAAGAGAAGTGAGCGTGATTGGCAAACGGTCGAGGACAGTATTATGAAAACCAAGACTTCCGGGGCTTCTGAATCCAGCGCCAGGCTTGCCAAAGTGAGTGTGGAGGACACCGTGAGGAAGGAACTGCATACGGGCTAGGTATAAACATGTGTGGTCGAAGGCCGCGTCCAGCGATAGCAAGTAAAGCGTTGAAGACTGGTGCGAGATGGGGCAGGGTCGGTTGAGGGCTGAGTACGGGGTGCCAGTGGGGAATGGAGGACGGCGACGAACCGTGGGTGTCGTGGTGCCAGCTCCAGACAAAAAACAAATCCGCTCATCTCGACCAGCTTCGGCGCCGTGAAGGGACACCAGGGTGCGCAGCGGTGTATAGTCCCACGGCACAGCAGGGTTTACCCTAGTACCCCCCGCGAAATTAAATGCTTGCTTGCGTTCGTTGCATGCAATCATTTCCCAAGATCTTGTCACAGAGACCTCCTCGCAGTTCGTTGTCAAGATCTGGCACGAAAAAAAAACTAGGTGGTGTCCGGGGTGCACTCTGTATGTGATTTTGTCAAGTCACAGGCGTAGCCCGATGGTCTTGGTACCCCGCAAGATGAAATGATTAGTGTTAGAACGGTGCAACCCTTACACCTTGCTCATACATAAATATAAGCCAGAACCTCTCTTATATTGATCAGTCGACCCAAATTTCTATCTGGGGGTCCATATTCATGAGGTTGAACCAGTAGATTCCCGATTGGGATGATTTTGATCCAATCTAAAACCGCCCCTCCCATACCACATTTGCATTGAAACTTTGTGTGTCCGCACAAAATTGAGGGGATTCCATCGGCCTACTTGTGGGTTGCAGCCATAAATATAGTAAACCCATGGTCCCCAGTTGAACTTCGTTCGCATACACCAAGAAAAAAAAATGAATGCATGCCTAGATCCAACGGTGCAACCCTTCCAGCTTCCTCGTAAATCAATATAAGGTGAAACCTCTGTTATATTTATCACTCAACCCAATTTTATCTAGGGGGGTCGACGTTGACGAGGTTGAACCACTACATTCCCTTTTGGGACGATATTGATCGCCCGCCAGGAAACCTCAAATGCCCCTTCCCATACCAAAACTTCAAGTGCGAGCACACGAAATTGAGGGGATTCCCTCGGCATACCTGTGCCTTGCAGCCCTAAATCTGGCAAACCCATCCACACAAGTTGAATTTCGTTCGCATTTATCAAGAAACCAAAAAAAAAAAAACCTCCACCAACTCATCCAGTCACCAAATGTTTGAATCCAGAGTGCCTGTATTCCTGTGTGCCCGAAGTTCCTGATTGAATCAAAAAGATCATTTGAGGCGGCCTCGCAGGCAGCCCTCGCCCGTGCGTAGGTTTCAAGTTCACGCATGCAGGCCTTGCACAATGTTGCTAGTAAGATGTACAATACATACCTCATGGAATCTTATACGCACCACGATAGCAGATTCTTCCTCGATATGCGCCAGACGATTATAATAAACACGATATGCATCCAAAACAATATCGCTGGTAACAGTGCGTGTCTTCGCGCACCATTCACGGAGCATCTTGATTTTGTTCTCTTTAATTTTCTGATTTAAACAAATAACGTCAGTAACCTGACTTCTGAATCGGACTGGGACATACCGGTTTGAAGTGGGTGACAAGAGACCCAAGTATTGGGTGATTCTCATCCAAGTCAAAAATAGCCTCCAATTTTTGTGAACCAACCATATCGACTGGTCCAGAACAAATAGAATAGAAACCATCATTCCTGTTGGAATTTAGTAATTTACATCAGATCTGTGAACTCTCGCTCACGAGCTTTCCTCATATCCGACGGAAATGTATGCATGGGGACCCCTGGCTAAAAATTTGTTTTTACACCCTCCGGGGGCTTGAAAAAAGAGGATGTTCATTTGTCGGATGTCACCGTCACATGTATCAAATTTGTTCAGCTCATGACCCTCCGTCACCCATCACCTGAACATTCGGTCAAAATGGTACAGTATTCGCAAACATTTGTATTAATTAAAATAGATTAACCCTGGTACTCCTTGTCAGAATCGACCTCTATCGCACCGTTGTCAGGAACATCATCCTCAGCAGGATTTGCCAGAGCCTCCATGAGCCGCTCCTCCTCCTCCATCACCCGTGCTGACAGCCTGCGAGTGCGCACCTTTGTGTCGTTCTCCAACCCTCCAAACAATGTTTTGAGGGTCACGAACTTCCATGCAGGGATCCATTTCCATGAGATCTGGGGGACCAGACACGTCGACGCGGTGAAAAAAAGGACAGATTATATAAGCATCACGTGATAGCCAAAGCCTTCACAAAGGCCAGACATTTCAGTGGAAAAACCCAAAGGCCTTTGCAAAGGCCTTCCAAAGGCCTCTGGATTTCAAAGCCTTTACCCTTTGGGCGAACACTGTCCCATCTGCCACCTTGTCAGTACATCCTCAAGAGCGAACGAGAACATACCCTGGCGGTCCCACCACTACGCGATGCGGACCCACTGGGCTTCAAGGCTTGGGCAGCTTGGATGGTACTGTCTG
The DNA here is from genome assembly GCA_029204085.1 of Mycena sp. CBHHK59/15. Classification (NCBI taxonomy): domain Eukaryota; kingdom Fungi; phylum Basidiomycota; class Agaricomycetes; order Agaricales; family Mycenaceae; genus Mycena; species Mycena sp. CBHHK59/15. Next base: position 94,912 of record JARGXW010000437.1, on the reverse strand, counting down.
GCTCGTCATCCGCAAAGGTGCCGCCATAGTCGCCTTCGGAAGAGGTGCCCGTTCGCATCGCCGACCTGGACGAGCTGCGCGCGCGGGCATTCACGGAAGTGCTGCTACGGCCGCGAGCGTCGGGGATGATGACGGCCTTCTTCCAGTTGGTCTTCAAGCCGCCAATCTCGGCCGGTCTCGCGCGCTTGTTGATGGGTCTAAAGGATGTCAGCTGCGACGATTTCAAGACTATGGAGTAAAGAAATTACGGAATTTCCATCTGCAGCGTGGCTGTTCCACTCTCCCTCTGCCTCCCATCCTCGGCACATATTTACTTGTGATTTACATCACGAATACGTGGGATAGGAGCGCATGTGGTTTGCAAAGATGCAGGCAGATGGTGTAGATTAAAAATTTCAGCACCTAGGAATTTAAACATGTGTGCCGAACTGTCCAATTAATTTCGTGATTTATAGGTACTTAGGGCAGCGACGGCAAGCTCACTGTGTCGCGCCCGGCGGCTTTGATGGGATTAATGATGGGCGGTGATGGTCTTGATGCGGCAGGCGCGGACGAAGCCGAAGGTGATGGATTGACAGTGTGCAGATTGCACCAGATAAGGGCCTTATCTAGCAATAATTATTAATTATAGGTGAGGTTTATCAAAGGTTCGAAACCATTGATGGGCCATGCCTAATTAGGCCTGGAGGGCGACCCACCCTCTACGCCTACCACTAGTTGTTACGTGGGCTATATAGGTGATCATGGAGATATTCCCCCAGTAGCTCTGAAAAATGAAACGGTTTTTCACAATACTACTCTCTACTTGACGCCGGAATGTCGGATCCACGCAGAAGCCTCCCGCCTTATAGAATATTCAAATAAGCCCCTGCTGACTTCGAGGAAGCAGTGAGAGGCCCTTGTGTGAGGTGGTTCAATAGATGAGCTGCTCCGCTGGCCGCGATCTGGTGCAGTGAGTGACGACTGGCCCTTGGCACCCTGACGAGGCCTAGGCGCCAGAGACGTTGAACCAATAATGACCTACGGATATCGTGTCATATATTGAGGAACCCGAGCGAATATGGAATCAGAAACTTGAGAATTCAAGTCTAGCCTCCTCACAATGTGTTGGGAAACAAATGTTCGATCAGCAGTGTCAAACAGTACGTAAGTGAATGGACAGTGATGGCCTCGCTGTATATCGAAGTTGGGAAGGCAGTCAGTCTCTCACGGTGTCGAGAATGGTGCACACCTGGAAATATAGGTTCAGGGTAGCGAGACACGGGGGCGCCGCTCCCAAGTCTAGCACGAGCTAAGGTTGGAAATGAACGGTGGAAATGAGCCTGCTTACCTGGAATCAACATCGTGTGGACAGAAGGTGGCCACGTAAACTCTACCTCTCATCGGACATAGTCCCATACTGGCGACGCGGGGCCCCTTGGTGCAATGGAGCCCTTGGCATCAACCTCGCATGCTACGACAAGAGGGACAAACAAGGACTGCGGGCGAGCCCATCTTTCGCGAATCCTGCGGTCACCTTGCTTGTGGGTACGGTTCGCCCTTTGGATCCGCTGAAGGACGAATAGAATGAGTGTTCTCTGATTCTGTCACAGACGAAGGCTCGCGTCCAGGAGTACGATACTCAAGGATTGGGTGGTGCGATAAGTTGCGTCGTCAAATGATGGGACCAAACTGCTCAGAGGTGCGGTTGTGGGCTGCTTATATACAGACGGGCCCCCCCGCCTGTGGGTCCATGCCATTGGTTTACAGTAGAGAACTTTAAGTACTGATGGATGAGAAGCTGACTCTCGGCATGACCGCCATCCAAAATAGATTCGCCGCTACTATAGAGCCAAGTCTTCGGTGTGGGTGTGGGAGAACCCCTGCAGCGTTCCCACAGATCTACCTGTATGCGAGCCCGCGGAAGCGGTACACTTATGGTGGCAGCCAAAACTTCATGTCACACCGGAATTTTGATCAGATTCCTTCCAGATTTGAGATTTGGAAGGAACTAGGGGGTAGTTTATAGGCAAATTCTTCATTTCAGAAGAATCGGAGGTACTCCTAATTTAGGGTTCAAAACGGCGAAATTTTGGGCGGATTTTTTTTTTTTTGTGTATAGGAAAGATGAGGTTGGAAGACTGCTTTTTTTGTGTGTAGGAACATGGCCTATATGATACCCATTTTCACTTTCTTCTTCCACTCTGCCTCCGCCACTTCTATCTCTCGCTTCTGCACTCCGCGGTGAGACCGGTACCTTTTAACAGCAAACTCGGCGACAGGTCCTGTAACTCCATGGCGATAGACACTGGCATACCGATCTGCACGTCGAAAAAATCTTCGAATGGTGGGCAGTGGACAGGCACGGAGAGCTTCTTCAACAAGGTCTTTGGATTTTTGCCACTGACCATTTGACCGCTCACGAAAGTAGCGCTTGATCCAGGCCCAAAAATATTCGATCGGGTTCATCTCCGGATGGAATTTTGGCAGGAAATGGCAGACCATGCCTGGAGCGGCCTCAATAAGCTGTGTATTTCATGGTGAGTCGACCAATCTCAGTGTAAGAATCAAGATGCTAACCAGTTCTAGCTGAGATTTCTCCCCCGCAAAATCCGGTTGATGTGAGAGTAAACGCCTCATGCAACAATCAACTGGTCTCTCATCCTCCTCGTCGCTGTCATTACCACCATCATCAACATTGTACATTCCTAGCTCTTCGTCGGGAGAAGCGCCGTCGAGGTGTGGTTTACGTGCCTTTGCTGCCTTGCACACTTTGCATTCCCCGATCAGTGGCTTACCTTTGTTGTTGGTTGTATAGCCGCGCTCAGCCAGAATCAACTTCATGCCTTTCGGCTGCCCTTCAAACTGCTTATGTGGGTGATCAGTATGAGTGGGTCCTCTCGCGTGAGTAGGTCAGTTCCACATTTGTGACGTCAGATTCTCGGAATGTAAAATTTGTCGCCCCGGAATAACCTGATTTCAAAAGCTAGAATCGTGCAGGCCACCGCTTTCCATGACGGTGACCCGGAAAAGAAATCTGAAGAGACAGAACACCTTGAAATGTTGCAGGCTACGTTTCTCCACATTCGTGACTTAGGATTCCCGGAATATACAATTTGTCGCCCGGAATTACCTGGTTTCAAAAACCGGACGCGCTGGGATGGTTTCTGAGCCCGAGCGGACCCTGGGCAAATTCAACCGTGGTAAGGTGGCCATAGATCACGGCCTGGGCCAATTTCTGACCAACAAGATGACGCGTTGGGATGGTTTCTGCGCGTAATGAGCCGTGGTAAGCAATTTCCTGACCGCACTTTGCAGAAATGATCGCCCGGGTCAATACGAAGCTTTCTGTGTCTTAAGACTTTTTATACTGTGCTCTGAGATGATTTCCGGGCCAGATGAAGACTAGACAAGGGCTTGGAACCGCGGACAACTTAAGATCATGCGCCGGCCTGATTTCAGAACGGACCCGCCTCCGACGCAATACAACCCGCACCTCGACCGGTTTCGAACTTGTACGGGGAATGGGACCGAGTCGGATGGTGCAGGTACGTCATGTCTGCTCAATGCTGGGGCATACAAAGCGCCTTGAGTCCCTTCGGACTCACCTGCACGGCCGAGCACGGCGTGGGTCGTGTCGGCAACCAGCGTAAACGAGTGGTCTCGGGCACGGAATCATCCCCCGACGCCATCGATGCCGATGGATTGCTCAAAGATATCCCCGTCGCCATTGATATTGAGGACGATGAACCTTCACGCACTCTGGGCTGACGTTGACGCTTGCAGCGTCAGTCTCAGCATCAGTTTGCGTCAGTCCAAATTTGGGCATATGTTGAACTGACCTTATATGGTCTTTCTCAGCTCCTATCTTCCGTATTCACAGTCCCTGGGTATGAATTGAGTATTCGCCGTCGATTCATCCTCGAATATTGAGCAATAAGGCCGTCAAAGACATAAAATTAATTTCTTGCAGCGTCAATCTGCGTCAATCTGCGTCAACCAAATAGCACACTCATCATCTGGTGTGTCGAAGACCAGCGGGTTTTGACGTCTAAAATCGGCATGTGCACGCCGGCGACGATCTTGGAGGGAGAGAGAATGAATGCTGTACCAGTTCCGGCGGCGCTGGGGACTGGACCGGACTGCACGAATGATCGTTGGAAGCTTGGAAGAGGATTAACAACGTCAAAAGTGAGCATATGTCAATTGCAAACCTTCCGCACGGAAGATTTGATACCAAGGGGCATGGGAATCTCCGCTTCATCGTCCTCCTCGTCAAATGCAGTTGCCTCCGCATCAACCTCGTCGGAGTTGGGGGCAGCGGTACGGGTCAATGGAGGAGATCAAGTAGGTGTTAATGCCCTGGGAGGGAGCCGCAGAGAACCATGCTGTCGTAGTTACGGCGAGAAGATACGCGAGGGGAGGCAAGAGGAAAAGCAGGGATGAGGCAAGGAAAAAACGGACAATTGGCCAGGTCGAAGATCCAACGGTCCGCTTCGTGGATTTGGCGAGGACGCCGCGGGTCTCACGGCCCTTATGAGCTAGATTGAGGGCGAGCATTAGGGATCTTCAAACCTCAGATTTCGACCTCATTTCGACTCCATTTCGATTTTCATTTCGGCCTTGTCTACTGTGACCTGATGTGACTATTCTGAAACTGATGTTTTGATTTTGGCAGCTCTGTTCGGCCAAACGTCCGATGCCATGCGCTCGCTGCGCGCCTCTTCCCGCCGCCATTCCCGCCCCTCAAAATTTGGCACGGGTAAAATGGTTACAACCAAACTAACCACAGGGCATGTCTACTGAGTAATAGACATAGTGGATGGCTCAAAGTGCTCCACACTGATTGGTCTAGGAGGCAGAATGCACGAGCTCAATGTGGCGAACGATGGGCGGGATGCAGCGGGCGGCACCCAACATATGATGAGCGGGGGAAAAAAGCCTTCCGAAATGAAATTTCAACTCTGATCGTGATTGCGAAATGAGAATTTCGGAAGTTGCCGTGTCACACTGGCTCGAAATGAGAAATCGAAATGAAGTCGAAATGAGGTCGAAATCTGAGGTTTGAAGATCCCTATTATTGGGGTTTAACACGAAAGAAAGAGATGAAGTACCTCGTTTGATACGCTCGCGCGCAAAGAGAGGCGAGGTCGTGGGGGTCATTGGCTGGCCCGGCATTCTGTCTCCAAATTAAATAACCCTGGCTATCGAATGTTCCAGCACTCTCTCGGATTCTGGCCCAAATGGAGTGAATTCTGGCGAATTACGCGCTTGATTGCCCCGCAGCTTGAGTACCACAAAAGAGACCAGCGAGGAGGGCCGCTTGGTGGGCGACGGCAGCAGGTTCCATGCCAAAGTCCTTCGTGAGTTGGACTTGGGGTGCTTTCGCACGCATATGGGTAGGGGTTGTCCCGGCAGCCTGATGCTGCCGCCACTTTGCTAGGGTGGCACGGGTCTTTAACAACTTCTCAGTTGTGTCAGATATCCCTTTGAGGGGACCCCGTAGGACATGGCGGTAATCATCGCTGATCAGCGCCAAGAGCTCCTCCATAGTGGAGGCACCCTGCAAGAGGGTGTGACGAGTGATGGTACGAGCATCAGCGTCATTGCTCAAGTCAGCCATGGCGTTAGCCAATGGTGACATAGCCCGAACGAATGATGGGAGGGCATGTGACATGACGTCAGAGGAGAAGGTAGAGGAGAGTGTGGGAGGTTAGGGTGGTTTCAAACAAAAACACTCAAGAGAGCGGATGCGAAAGCAAGGACAACAGGGTGCTGGGGATCCAACACCAAACCTGTTTCGCTTATATGCTCTTCAGGTCCTGGCTTACTCATTCATATTACATGACTAAGTGACTCATACTGACTCAAATGACTCAGAGTGACTCATGGTGACTCATGGTGACTCATGCACTTAGTAAGCTTATTCAGCCATCAGTCATAATGCCTAGTCAGCACCAATCTTACTCAGCAAGTGCCTTGGCACTTAACTAATCAGATCATCTGACTTGGTCTTACTTAAGACTAACATGTGACCGATCACCTGATCGGATCACATGACTCACTTATCTTGTGACTCAGGGGTTGAACTTAAACGTTTACCTGTGCCTACGGGTTAGCGTTTTGGTTAAGGGTTAGCGTTAGCTAGAGTACAAGAGTTTATTAGCAAGTTAATGGCATCCAGATTAAGGATAGTGCTTACGGTTAAGGTTAGGTTAGCGCGGGTAGCACCGACCTTGTAATGCACTTACTGATAAGCTTGTTCATGTTGAAAGAATTATGCTGGTCCCACTTACCGAACTATTTCTCTTCACTGACGTGCAAGCAGCTCGGCTCGAGTATAAGAACTGAACACCTTCAGGAGGGTCTTATCGACGAGAGGAAACCTCGTAATGTGCACGACGCGAACAAGGCGGCGAGTTTAATTTCGGTTCCGCGTTATGCTGATGTTCTCGAGACGGCCGACGGCAATGGGGAGGAGGAGACTCAGCCGAAGTTGGTAAAGTCCGCGGTGTCTTGGCGCGCAGAGGTCTCCAAGTGGAAGGCAGCCAGCAACAAACCGGCAGATAGCGACGAGGGTGATACAGACGATGAAGAGCTTCCCACTCCGGGGACTCGTCGTCCTACCAAAATTTTCCCTCGTTCTCTCGACCTCCTATTCGGTGGCGTGGTCCGTCGCGCCGTAGGAAAGCCACCGCCAGCACAATTCACGAGGGAGGTTTTGATGATGGAGTTGCTTGCAGCGGAGGAGAGCGATGAGGAGCCCGATGATGGAGCACTTCCTGGCTCAGAGGACGAGTACACCCCGTAGAAACTCGCCCACTAGCGCACCCGCATAATAAACGTCCATTTTAGGAAATTTTGATCTAAGGCCTTATTAAGGGCAACCCTTATTAACCCTACTTAAGGGTCCTAAGCCCTTAGGAAAAAAATTTACCCTTAATAAGGGCTTAAGCCGCAACACTGGAGCGGCGACTGGGGGATCAGGTGGGTCGTCAGCCCAAAAAGCTGGTGGGGTGTAGGACGAGGGAAAATGATCAACAGGGTTTACAGCCTCTGCCCGTACCCGTGCCCTTTCTTCTGTGGCTTCGCGCCTCAGTCGCGCCATCTCCTTCCCGACGGAGTGTTTTCCCGGGACACGGAACATTGCGGATCGTCCGGTCCGGGATGGCCACGTGGTACTGGGTAGTTCCCACGGGGAAACAAAAAAAGGTCGGTTTGTGAAAGTGCGTGAAAACCGCGGCCGACGTGAGGGAGCCTGTGGCGGGATGTGCCAAGAGTCGATAGAGGGGGGTAGGTCGAAAAAAAAACAGCTGGGAAATCTGCTAGCAGCAGGTGCGAGACAAGATGAGAGATGGTGCTCTAGGAAGCCAAGGAAGCCTATCTGGGCCAAAGGACGCTGAGACACAACCAGTGAGAGACAGAAGCGACTCATCCTCCTTGAGTTTAATGGAGGTGAGTGTCCTGTAGGCATTGAAGCGAGCTCCAGCCTTCCTTGGAGCAAAGATTTTCTCCAAAGCCTCCCATAAAGCTTTTGGGTCGTCCTCATACTGCTTTACAAGCGGCTTAACACCCTGGGACAACATGGACCACAAGATGCCAGCACACTTGTCCCGTTCAAGTTCAGTGTGCCCTTGACCACCAAAAGTGGTAGTGCAATAGAAGAAGCACTCTTTAGCCTTGAGATAAGCTTTTGCATCGCTCCTCCAGTCAGAGAAGATGGACTTGTTGTCCAAGACAGGCATGACGAGCGCAATGGAAGACATGATGAGGGAAATGAAGGAATGCCCAGAAATGAATGCTAGAACCACCAGAGACTGGTGGCGCCCTCAGGAGTGTGTGTGGGAAAGAAAAGGTAGGTAAGGTAACTAGCTGATTCTAATGAACACCCAGTTGTGAGGCACACAGGCCCTAATCCCAGATTCAACGGATTGACTACCGTTTGTTGTCTGGTGAACTCAAGACTACCTCACAAAGAGGGATTGTCCCAACAGTTACAACACTGAAAGGGCAGAAAACTGTCACAGAGTGGCAGAGAGGGCAGAGAGAGATAGCAGAGACAGAAGAACAAATGGAATCTCAGAATGACTGACTCTGATAGACCTAGAAGCCGGGGCCCATAACCTGTTAGAATCAGGCAAGCACGGTGGTGTGAGTCAACAGTGAGAAACTCTGATTGAAAGAGACGTACCAAGTTTGAAGGAAGAACACGGTGTGGGGACGAGGACGACGTTGTCAGAGCGAGTATTGCTGCCAAGGATCTTTTGAAGGAAAAAGATTTGCTCATCAAACGGCGTCTGAGAGCTGCAGAGCACACAGAGCCTGAGGAACATAATGCTCACCGTGGTCAGACATCTTCGAGGATACCAGAAGCGCTTTGCACAACATTGGCGGAGGAAGCCAAGAGAGCGCGCGAACTCTATGAGAAATGTCATGCCTACTCCGACTCGCACTCCCGTTGGAATTCCCTGCATGCTTATCAGCAATTATGTCTCGCCCTCTTGCGTACGATCTTTTTATTATTGTCTCACCTTTCAGCGCTCTCAGTTCAACAGCTCTTTAAATGGCTATATTAGCTGTATGTGACTCACGCCAGTCCGCCGTCCACTGCGATACACGCCGACATCGATCTCTCTTTGGGCATGGAGCATATCCTTGGTTCACTGATGGCTCGCTTCTCGACGAACGGGCGTAAGCTGACGAGAGGGGTACACAACAACGTGCGAATCAACCTCATTCTGTCCACCTTCCATGAGGATCCATTCCGTAGCTTGTTTCGGTTCTCCTTTTATATCGTTCTCCTCGCGGTGAAATGGGCAATCGCTCGCTGTCCATGATAGCTTGGATAGAAGTTAAAGCAGCAACAGAAGCTATTTGATACTGCAATCGTTGCCACTCAAGCTTGCCCACCGTGAAATTCTTCCTCTGAAATTCTGGACTTGATTTGGGCGCCGGACGCTCCGGAGATCACGTGGACAGGTTACTATATGCGGTTTGATCTGTGGGGACAACAAAAGTGGCAATCTCCGCGCGGGCCCCCATTCCGAATGATTGGTCTTTTCGTTCGCGGCCGCCTCCCAAGAACTACCATGTCCGTCGTCGCGCTCTCAGCAACGATATCATGGACAATAAATCCTTCGAAGATGTGTTGATTTCTACCGATTATTTGAGATACAGACTTCCCGGTTGGTCTCTGGTATGCAGAGCAAAGGTAAGCGGATCAGAGCTGCTCCGCCCAGGTAACCATCTCCAAGCTCTGCAAGGTAACGATCTTCCAGCGGAACACCCTCTTGTTTCAATCCCAGGGCCTCGAACAAGAAGAGTGGGATGGATCCCCATTTCTTTGCTTCTTACCGCCCCAAGCCCACCACCGATCTCGCCCTCACTTCCCATGGACAGGAAATGTGGCGCAGCTCCCGTTTATACCCGGAGGCATCGATAAGAAGTCACAAGAAGATCCAACAATCATCCCACAATTTTAGTTCATGTGATTCAGCCCAAAAATGGGTGCAAACCACCCCTCTCGACGAAGATCCGTCAGTGCTTCAGTCACGCCGGCGAACAGATATTTTGGAAGGGGAAAACTTGGGAAAGACAAATAAATGCTAAACTCCCAACCCCTCGCCGTCCCTGCTTTCCGAGCCACCTTGTTCGTCCTCACCCAACCATTTGTCAAAGTCCGTCCTGATATGCGCGTGTCTATCTTTCTCCGCCGTCAGCCGCGGCCAGTACTCGGCCCGGACTTTTTTGAAGAGAACCATGAACAGCGACCGCGCCGTCAACGTTCTCGTGGACTTCTGGGATGCATCAGTATGTTTATTGGGAGGCGGACTGTACTTACCTCGGGAATAATCTCAGAGAAGAACTCGATTTCGAAGTAGTAGGACCCGCTGGCAGAAATGCATATCTTCAGTAAAGAAATGCCAAAGAGGAGAGCCACATACGTTGGACATTCAGCTTTGAAGGCAATTTTTGTGGGTCCGAGAGCGCATTCGAGAGACAATTCTCTGATATCGGGGAGATTCACAGTGAGGTATACGAGGTTCTTTTTATAAATAAATCCCCTTATCTGAAAGCGACGTGGAAGAACAAATACCTTGGTTTCATCGAACTGGGAACTCCGCTGAGCCCAAAGAACCTCTGGGTGCGGGAGATGCACAGAACTTTAGATAAAGAAATTCAGCGATGGTTAATCTCGTTGTGAGTGGTCGGTCGCACGCGAGGCTCTCCTTAGGATCATACCCAGGAAGTGAAGTTTGAAGCATAAGATGGTTCTGCGAGTGTGTGTTCCGTCTTTGACAGTCCGTGCACAAATGGAAGTCAGGGCAGTCTTGTTCCGTGCACTGGAAGAAAAAACTTGTTAGATAGTGTACATAGATGATGGCAGAAACAACATACCGTGTAGCAAGTTCCAAAGATCTCCGTCGAGCAGGAGCAACAACTATGTCCCCCCTGAACCGTAGAGAGCACAGGGGAGTGTATTGTCGTCCAATAACGGTACGTAGCCAATTCCTCGTCCTGGAAGACCCGAGGGAAGCGAGCTACAAGCATCTGGTGCTGCCGCGGGTGTATATTGTATCTGGCACAAATTTCGCATAGATCAAAGTCAGGGCAATCTATGCACTGCAGGAATAATGGAGAAAGAGAGCAATGGAGAAAAAAAAGCTTGCCTTGTAACGGACTCCTCGAATTTCGTTCAAACATGAATCACATCTGGCAGGGTGGAGTGTCGCAACGAGGGTGGTCTTGGCCTGCGGTTTCAAAAAATTGCTGGAATGTACTCCGCATGGAAAGAACTGTACCTCAGTGGTACTGAGCTCAGAAGATTTGGAATCACTGTAAGAAGAAGGGTCGTTCATATGACGGGTAGGTGGCAGGGACATGTACATGTAGGTCCTTATAAAGTATGGTCCACCGGAACCACGTCGGGAGGGCAGCTGACTCGGTGCCAATCCGAATCTGATCGAACCTGGAAGGGCTTAATCATGGGGTTCGAAGCGATGACTAATATGACAGGTGGAGGCCACGGAAGGCCACGGATAACGGTGTTCCGCTCATTTCCACTGCTTCCAGACGGGGAGAAGTTCTGAACTTCTGATACATAGACATCCACCAATAATAATAATACGGCCGAGCGACGACGGGCAGGCCATGGCCGGCGGCCGTCATTGACAGCAGTGGGAGTGGAAACAAGCCTGTGGGAGTAGAAGCAAGCCAGTGAGATTGGAAGCACTGCCAAGCAGATCAGTGAGACCCACCTCCTCTCTGCTCGAGTCGATGCCGACTCTCATCCATATCTTTTAATCACCCCATATGGCCTGCACACACTTTCCGCAAGCCAACTGGGTGCATTATGAGCCCCTTACATCTTTCTGTATTTAATTACACAGAAATTGTAATTTGTGGCCGGTCGGTAGCGGTATATTTCGGCCCAGAAGACTCTACGATTGACGACCCAAGGGCGATTCGGATTGCAGCGCACGCCAAAGATTACGCGGCAGCGGCAGGTTGCGTGTCGGGGGACGTCCGTGGTAGTGTTGGCTAGGGCTCTCAGCCGTTACCGCAGCCGACGGGTCTACGGGCCGTCTTACGGGTACGGCTCCCGGCCGTATGGGTTCTTGATGAGATTCTGTAACGGGTCGGGTACGGGACGGGTGTACCCGTACACGGTCACCCGTACCCTTCCGTTTACGGGTGTACGGGAGGACCGGTGATTACCCCAAAGTAGGTCGGTTCCGCAAAATCGGCCCCAATTTTACTTTTGTCCGGACTATTTTAATTTTCCCACGCTTTCTGAGCCTGCGAAAATCGTTCTTTCGGCAAAGCGGTCACATTTGTTTTTTTTTTGGTCGAAATTTGACCAAAATTTTGTCCGGACTAGGGAACCGACCTATCAAACCAAAATCACCGGTCCTTGTACGGGTCAACCAAAAGGGTTAAACAACGACACGTGTATCACTGTGGAAGGCTGTGAATTGATGCGATTAACTGCAGGACGCCCGATAATAGGCATGAAGGCCTGGTCCGTGTCCGGACAAAAAAATTGGGTGGAAATCTTCAGAAAACGCTTCGCGAGACACACCTCTGTTTGATTTACGCGGGTGCGTTCTATATACCTCTGGTTGGGACGGCAGCCCTCTGAAATAACGTAGAGCTCAAGATAAAAGTGATCAGCTTGGGGGGGGTCGAACACACGTTTAGACTGCTGCGAAGGCAGAAGATATCACGCCTTCGTGCAGCCGTCGAAGAGTTGGTTGGCGGGCCGAAGGTTCACCTTTTCTGGTCCGTACTTCTGTCTCATTCTTTCGATCCGGGGTGATGAATTTTCAGGATGTCTCCTTCTTCGACGCTGCTGTCTAGCGACGATACACCCAACTCCCTGCGTATGGCGTCCCTGGAGACAGTATATTACGTCCGTGAGGCTCTTAATATGTATATGGTATTGTTCCATGTCTGATTGACTCCGTGGCACACGTGGTGGTGGTTTACAGGGTAGGTCTTGCACTCCTGATATACATCATATTAATATTGCCCTGACTGATACCGCCAATAAGAACTCCTGCAGGTACACGTTCATCGGAGCGCCAACATACACCTTCGAATCTCTTCGTGCTATACTCCTCGTCCGTCCAGAGATTCAGCCCGGCTTCCGGTGAGTGGCCGCGTTTCGGTTGATTACTGGATTTATTTTCTGCTTCCAGCCTTCACTACAAGGGCCAAGAGGTCGACCCAACCGATACGCCCGAGAAGTTGAGAGCACTGAATAAGAGTGGGTTTACTGTGCCACAATGGCAAAATAGGCTGACTCTTATATGCATAGTGGATCTGATCATGGTTGCCGCCCAGTGGGTCGTCTGACCTGATTTTCTCAGTATCCTTACGGCTCAGCTTAGATACACGTATGGAGTCGAGACCGCCCTGGGCCCAGAAGACACGGACGTTCTTCGCACAGAGCCTCTCACACCTCCAGATGCGCGGCGCTGGACATGGAGGGAATGGACACCGCCGCCGGGTTCCGTGCAAGTAACGCCGCGATACGAAACTCGACTACGCAGTGGAAACGATTGAGCCGGGGCACGCGTTTCATCTAGTCTCTTATAAACAGACGCCACAACATTTTTTCATGGGGTTTAAAAAGAATGTTTACCTCTCGATGGGCATAGCGCCCCGCCTCGACAAGTGCTGTTAAATGTCGGTCGCAAATCCTGTCCAAAAGATACAGCATTGATGGGGGGGGGGGGGATTTATTTCACTCGCGTGGTCCAAATGTGTGAACGACGAGTCTACCAAAGACAAACAAGTAGCAATATACGGGTCCACAAGACACACATTTTCGGCTGCATTCCTTCTCTTTGAGAATCCCGAGAGCAGGTTTTCACCGTTGCACAGGAGATAGAATCACGAGCCGACAAATCACATGGTGACAGAGAGAGGGCGATAATCGACATGCACTCGAGCATTTCCGCGGCAACCTGTCCTAGGCCGTTCCTTGGACCCCTAAAGACACCATCACCACATCCATGACTCTGCGCATTCGGCCAGCGGCCATTTCTTCACTACACACACCACCCCCCACCCCCCTAAACTCCATGCTTTGCGGGATATTCGGGACAGTCGTCGCACTGCAGCCGGCCCTCAGCTTTTGGGATCAGCGAACACGACAGAGGATCTACCTAGACCCCTCCGCGCATAGCATCTCACTGCCCTCCATGCGAAACTTGCCCTAACCCTGATCTACGCCTCACATCACATCCCACCCTCCCCTCCCCGGTCGTTCCACATACGCCACGCATCCCCGATGTATTTCAGAGCCCTGGAAACTCTTCCATCGACATTGAAGTGCGTCCGATTTCCCTATTCCACCTGCGGTCAGCTATATGCCGCCTACAACAGGGATTTCTCGCCCATATCCGATTCAATCCCTCACGACAACCCAGTTAAATTTCATCCCCACGAATTCCTTTACCGACCTGCTGTCCAAACGCCCAACCCTATTGAGATGCACCTCAAGCTCAGCGGGACATCAGGAAAAATCCGGCTCACTATAATACAATACGTAGCCAATGTAGCGCCCGTAGCACCGTCGTTACCCCCCTAAAATATAGCACAACATAGTTGAGTGCTGAAACTATAGATGTCTACAGAGCATCGTAGCTCCGTAGTCCTGTAGCCTACATAGCTGGAAGTAGCGCACCATAATTTGATAGTTCAAGAAGCCAGACATGGAAACAATCTAGCAGGAAACCAATAAAATTGAAAGCTAGTATCTAACATGAGCTCGCTGTCAACGATCACACGCTCGCTGTTCTCCCAATCCACCCCGATTCGCCGGTCCTCAAATAGCAGACAGTCAAGGAATATAATCTGAACAGACATTAATAACAGACCGGAAGAGTGTCAATCACATACCGCAGCCACCTTTGAGAATGTTGAGAGACGCGGAAACACGATTCGCTGTTTTAAATACATCAGATGAGTCGGCGGGGAGGACGGACGACGTACCTTCAGCTAGACATGATGCGAGCCATCCAAATCATGACTAAAAGGAAGGGAAGTAAAAGACATAGACCATAGGATTTGGGCGCGAGATAATATCCACATCGAAGCCAGAGTTAGCCAGAGCATCACAGACCCAGATGAGCGGCAGCCACAAGCGCAGGGGTCCAAGTCATCCAGATTTAGCAGAAGGGAATTGATGGGTCACAAGAGCCCAGAACGTAGGTTTGGAGGGGCATTCAACGGGGCACAGTAGGGCACAGTGGAGGAAGGGAGGGGAAGAGATGGAGGGAAAAGACAAGAGACGTGGCGATGGTTGACCATCAATCACGCCATATCAACACACGTGTGTCGGAGTTTTAATGACTTGGGGAATTTTTCAAATCGCCACGCACTCAGTGCACCTATATAGCCCAATATAACCCTCTAGTTAGAGGGGGAGATGTATTGGGTCTCCCCCTCTAACTAGAGGTGCTTTAAGTAATACAGAGTGCACCCAATAAATACCCAAATAGCTACCGTTAAATAGTGCGATATTAGCGATAATTATCGCTATTATCGTTATTAGAGGGCGGGGCACCCGCCCTCCATCAATCCCATGGTCGTCGCCATCAAAGATGGGCGGCGACGTCGCTAAGCGCCCTTTCCGCGCCGTCCCATCAGTCCCATCAAAAGGCCCGCCGCCCCCGCCCAACTCGTCCGTTCCGGGCCCAATAATGCCCGTAAAATCATGAGAAAAATAGGGGATATGTGTAAAGCCATTCCCTACACATTCCTCCCCAACATATATAGCAGCATTTGCATTACTACCTCACTGCAACTATTTAATATAGTATAGCCCTCAATTATCTGAGTTCAAGCCCTACAGACCTCAGAAATCAGAGCATTGGGGCTACGGAGGGGTACAGGAAGGATAGGCATAATAATATAGAAGAATACGTAGGCGGGAGGCACTAGACGATATCGCGTGGCACAATTGATCGCCGCTGCGCTCACCCCGATGCAACTGCAACGGTACGCGCCCTCGCGCGATGCCTACTCCCCCCCCTTCTCCGCATTGCCGGCGCGCTGCTTCCCCTTGTCTGAGCGCACTTTGCGCTTCCTGGGCGGGTCGTCGGCGCCCCCGCTCTTGTTCTCCGCATCACCGCCGCGCTGCTTCCCCTTGTCTGAGCGCTCTTTGCGCTTCCTGGGCGGGTCGTCGGCGCTGGCAGTCTTGCGCTTCTTCTTCTTGTCTGAGCGCTCTTTGCGCTTCCTGGGCGGGTCGTCGGCGCTGGCAGTCTTGCGCTTCTTCTTCGGGGCGGGCACGTCGTCGGCGCTGGCGCTCTTGCGCTTCTTCGTCTTCGGGGCTGGCACGCTGGTGATGGCGTCGTTGCTCTTGTTGTGCGTACCCGCGGCGTCGACGTTCGTGTTCGTTGTAGCGGAGAAGACTGACGTTGTGCCGCCCACAGAACCTGCGGGGGCTGCGCTCGCGAGGGTGGGGGCGGGCAGGACCAAGTGGCCAGCGTCGAAGTGCATGGGGAAGCCGAACGCGCCCCCCCCGAGGCCGACGTCGTTGCTGCCGAAGTTGAGGTCAATACTGTTGAAGTCCAGCGATCTGAGGTTAGGGTACACAGAAAAGCCGGGTTGGACCCCATTCTAGCCAAAACCCCGAAAGAAAACCCAGGTTAAATGAGATTGAACCCAATGGGTTAAATATTTGGTTTCTTTAATGTGATATGGGCCTTAAAGAAGACAACCTGGCCCCAGGTTGAAAAAAGCCAGGTTGGTAGCAATCTGAGGTTAGGGTACACAGATTGTCTTCTTTAACACGACAGGGCAACAAAAAGTGCCAGATCAGGCCAAATCAACAAAAAAGCCAGGTTGGACCCAAAAAGCCAGGTTGGACCCCATTCCAGCCAGAAACCCAGAAAAAACCCAGGTTGAATGAGATTGAACCCAATGGGTCAAAATATTTGGTTTCTTTAACGCGATATCGGCCTTAAAGAAGACAACCTGGCCCCAGGTTGTCGGATTAGAAAGATAGAATTATTCTAGTGGTAAGTAGTGTAAAGTAATGACGAGATAAATAGAACGAGAGAGGAAAACTCAACAAAATCTACGAGTCTGGCCGATGAATGCGATCACGGGCTTGAGGAGGTCCGGGTGGTTCAGAAGGGTGCGGACGTCGACAGCGCCGAGGATTCCGGCCTCGTACGAGGCAAGTTGTAGCGGGGGGCGTAGATGTTCCCAGGCAGGGCAATGCAGCAAGAAGTGGGCGCGGGTTTCTTTGTGGACGCCACACGCATCGCAGGCCGGGGACGAGACGAGTCGGCAGCGGAATTTATGGGTGTTCAGGGTGGAGAAGTCAGTATGAAGTTGCGCAATTATGGAGATGTCTGCGCGGGCAGCCGATGATGTGTATGGCGAACATAAGATGAGGGATGGAGGAGAATCGTCAATCTCATGAAGGCCTCTGCCTCTTGTTGCGACCTTCCAAGCGCATGCCCACCGTTCCAAGAACAGGTTGGTGATGCTCCGTTTACAGGTGGTAAGCGAGATGGGGACTCAGGGTGGGGGAGGAAGCAGCATGGCAGCCTTAGCCGCATCGTCGGCGAGCTCGTTACCCTTGGTGCCAATGTGGGCCGGCGTCCATAGGTTGGTGATACGTAGAACTGGTGAACGCTGCATGGCTGCTCGAACGAGGCGATCGTAGCGAATGGCCCTCAATTGTCCGGAACGTGGGGACGTCAGAAGCACCGCCTTGAGATCTGAGATGACGAGAATATGATCCGCGCCAGTCGCGAGAGCACGCTCCGTTGCCTTCAGGATGCAGGCAGGGTAGGGCTCAGGAGGGGTGGAAACTCTGAGTACCTCGACTTATGTTCCCTTGTCCCTATGTTCCCACAAACTGGTTGACTTTGGCTCTGAATGCCGGCCGACTTTCAATTTCATGGTAATCATCGGCAGATGGCGATTTTTCTCTTCGATCCGGTCAAGCCAAAAAAAAAAAAAAAAAAAAAAAACCGAGCGTTTTCCCCCACAATCTAACGTTCACATCCAGCACCACTCCCGGACACATGTCAGCTTGGCTACCTCCAGGACATACTCAGTGGCGCGAGTATGTGGTGGGCGCAAGCGAAAATCGCTCGGATCGAATCGATGGGGGTTCCTGGGCCAGACGGTGAGTCCATGAGCGTGTCGCGGCAGCTCCGCAGGCGCTGTTGTTGTGGGCTAAAGCAAGACGTGGCCTCGCAAGGTTCGGTTTTAATCACTGTCAGTCTCCCGACTGATCGGCGGGGTTGCCGAACTCTACAGCCGACAGATCACGTGCGCGTCCCCCGTGCCAGTGCAGCCGTACGTCACGCCTTACGGCTCTGACGTCCAGGCTCACAACATCTATCGCTCACAATGGCGACCTGGGTCCTCGGCTCATCCAACCAAGAGAAAATTCGGCTCTACGACGAAGCCTCTGAAGCGGACATACTTGCGTGGCAGAATTCGAGCGGGGACGTCGCTCACGCATGGTCAAGGAATCCTGATGCCACGTACGCGGAGGCCTTAGCCCTTCTCGATCAGATTCCCCCAATGCGTCCTGGTACGCTTTTCCCCTGCCTTCGCCCACCGTTAACCATAGTGGGACTAGGCAATGGCGCATCGTATACGAAAATTGTCTCCGAAAAGGAGAAAACACTTCCTGCTTTGCACAAAGTCACTCTGGAAGCCGGTTGGATGGATGCAATCGTGGCTCAGCATAGGCCATCGTTCGACGCGGTCGTTCCCCATGCGTATAAATACAGTATAGGGCACGATATGGCCGCTAATCATCGCCAACCCGCCCCAGCAGAACTCACCGAATCTGCGACTGACGAGTTCCACATCAGCAAGATCCTCCGCCCCGCTGTGAACGTTGCTGGTGCCATGCTGGACGAGAAGCTTCTGACCGTTGGATTTCCTCGGATGGAAAACCGCACAAAGGGCGATCTCTCCGTGTATACGCCATTTACAAAAGAAGATAAGGAGCGTGTGCTGTGGGTTTCAATCGAAGACAAAAGACTCGAAGTGTTCCGAGCTCATCATGCCGAATTTTGCTCTTATGGCGATTACGATCTGTTCCCATGGCCGACGAATGCGGATGATTTCGAAAAGGCTACGGCCGGGAAGCGCATGTGGATACAGGTACTTCTTTTAGTACAATATGGGAGATTATTGACGTTTGGTAGCTATGGGGTCAAATGCACGAATACAAAGTCCACTATGGTAAAATTTTCTCGATTTTCGGTGTGATTTACGTGCGGCGGAGCGAGTCGAACCCGAACGAGTTGATCTTCTCCAAAATATATACCTCCCTAGATGGAGAGGTTACCCATAGCCTCTGCATGATCCTTGAAGCGCGGAAGCGCGCACAAGCTGCATTTGCCCGAGCCCAGACCATTCCTGGACGTCTGCATCTGTTTTCTCGACTCCTTAGGGACTTCGTATTCGGATGGATATTCAAATGGGTGCGTCAGGGAAATGCAATGCATAACGTATATTACTTGATATTTTCTTCAGAAACTTCTCGCGTCCTTATTCTGGGGGTATTGGACGGACTCCTGTGCAATTTATGTCCTGTTCAATAATCGCGCGATATTCTTCCGGGATATCAGTCGCGAGGCTAACATCACGCGGTACGATTCAACCTTCTCCGTACTCCCGCGATTGACGTTTCCGCAGCCGTTTTCTCCCTACACTATTTACCAAGTTGGTCGGAGCGGGTGCCAGCGGCGTCGTATGGCGCTCGCTCGCGGGATCGAACGTTGTGAAGGTCTTCAATAATCGAGAGCTAGCCCTACACGAGGCGAATATTTTGGAACATGCGCGCAACCTCCCCGTACCAATCCTCCAGGGCATTGTAGATGGAGGGAGGGAAACAGGAGTTGTCATGTCCTACGAGGGAATTCCCATTGGCGACCTCGACCGGGCGACCCCAGAGCAGAAGTGAGCAAAATGCTGTTTTAATTTCTTTGATATAATGGTGTTCTTAGACATCAGTTACTTTGCGCATTGGAGTCGTTACATGCCCGGGGCATACACCATCACGACATCAGAGGAAGCAACGTTTTGGTTGGTCCCCAAGGCGCCGTCACCCTAATCGATTTTGATCACGCAGAGTTGGACTCGAAATGTGTCGCTTGCTCTGATATAGTTATCAGACGGGAACTGGAAGCGGACTCTGTTTTGGGTTTCGAGTTGTAGATATTGTACCATGTCACCTCGCTCTGCTATCGAATTCTTTAAGCTTCCGTGTTCGCCTTTTCGTGTACGGTTTCTCTTGTGAAACTTACTGTGTTGATCTCCTCTCACCAATGCAAAACACATGCTCAGGCAAATTTCGTCACACCTTCATCTTACTATTCTTGTATTTTGTAAGATTTTCTCATTATAGCGCGGGATGTCTCTTTCTGCGTGCCTTTGAGCTATCACGCTCTCCATCAAGCGGAGCGTGCCGTTTCCCTTCCTGTGTGCTGCCCACCATTCAATGTATCTTTCTTTTCAGTCGCACACCGTGCCGCGATGCCGGTACGACATATGCAAAGTTGACGAGACAACTTGGCTATCGAGTAACGCAGGTCGGACTCAACATGCGGAAATCACTCCACGAACACTCGTCAATCTATGCACGAGGGCGTGATCAGGTGCGACATGAGCGCAAATCATAGAAAGTCCTTAGTTATTGAGTAGCGTGAGATGGGACACGACACGAGTGAAGTTGACAAGTATAGACACGAGAATTTTGTCAAGTCAAGATTGGGAAGAAAATCGGCACGGGCGTGGAGGAGAGTCACAGCACGAGCGTGGAGTATAAGGCTCGAGGCATGAGCTCGATGACAATCGCGGCACGGGCACAGATAGTGGAACGCCAGGTTAAGGTTCAAGGTTCAGAGAATTGCTGAACCTGAACGCGAAGTTCGGTTCGGCGTTCGGGGAGGGGCAGTCGCGTTCGAACCTCGAACCGAAATCCGAACCTGGACCCCGAACGTTCAACATTTTGGCTGTACTTTCAATTTTTTTGCACTGAAAAATTTCACCCACTTGTTTATAGTGTCGCTTGAAATGTTCTTGGCATTCATTGGCTTTGGATTTCAGAGAACGAGGCGCATTTTGTTCCCTACATCATATCATGTGACTTGTTCTCTGCAACTAAATATTCTTCCACCCATGATAGGTGTCTCGGATGGCAGTCTAATAAGAATGTAAGCACTTTAAAATGAGGAGGAACATCACTGAACAATTTTGTGCCCCCAAAATTGCTGACCATGAGATAGGTAAAAAAAAATCGAACCTGAACCCAACCCTAACGCAGGTTCAGGTTCAAGGTTCAGACACCTCCTGAACCGAACGCGAGGTTCAGGTTCGGCGTTCGGGGAAATGGTTAGGGGGGCCACTACTTTGAACGGCCGGAAATCTGGCGCCTTGTAACGAATCTCGCGGCGAAATTGCTCTTGCGCTTGACGTATAACCTGCAGCAGCCCTTCAGGGTGGTAGACACCCTCGAGAATGTTGTTGAGTTCCCCCATAAATTGATGGAGGGATTCGACCTCGCCGACGGGGTCGCTCGAGGGTGGCTTCGGGAGCTGCTGCAATCCCGTGCGAGTCTTTTGTATGGTGTTTTCGAGTTCGATCTGGATTTGCGGCAAACTGTACCGACATAATCAAAGATAATTTAGTAGAAGCACGAGACATTTTGCGCACCGCTTTGAAATGAGGTCCGAAAGGATTGAGCTCAGGCGGTCGATGAGGTTAGATGTACGCGTAAATATTTCTGATACATCGGATCCAGCTCGGACCATGGCGACGTGAGGGCGAAAAAGTCGTTTTCGCGGGCGCGCGCATCTTCCCAGGTGATACCTTGTTTCAGATTTTGGGAGCTGGGCAGTACCAGTTGTTTTCGAGCGTTTCCTGCTCGTTGCGGATGAGCGGGAGCCAGCGCTCTTCGTCGCCGCTGGGAATTCTGTCAATCGATATTATCAGAGTGCTGCGACCAATGAAAGAAAATCGGATCACCTATGAGGCTTCGTGAGCACGCCTGAAATGTAAATTCAGATACGATTCATGGGTGACCGAGGAGAAAAACATACCAATTATGCGTTTTCCCTCCGGATCGTGCTTCATGGTGAGATGAAGCGCACCCTGGTTTTCGAAGTCCGCTACAACACAGGCAGATTAGATCGTTACCAGGATGCAAAGGAGAGCGGCAGGGTTTTTTACTTTCACAGGTGACGGTGAGAAAAATTACGCAGCTCGGCTTGGATATGTACGACGGGACCAGACATTCCACCATCGCAATGTCGGGCTCGTTGCTTCCGCGGCTGCTCATGCTGGCGATAAGACCTGCGGTATACATTCAACAGGAGTTGAGCGCACGAATATCTTTTGGGAACTCACCAGGCAAATCCACAAATGAAAGGTCAGCGACTTCGGGCCCACTGATCTGCAATGAGATATAGTTGGTTGTAAACGAGACCTCGGGTGTTTCATCCTCGTCCTCCAGGACGGTTCGAGAGGGCTTGCTCGGGTTGAGGATGGCACGCTGCGCGCGACGGATGCGATCTTCAAGCTCGGCTTTGTCAAGGCCTTGTTGCGCGGCTGGCCAAGACTTTGGCAATTCTTGTCCGTGATGAAGCGCAACTCGACGGTGCACTTCCAGGCGCGTCGGAACGAGAGGGGCGGCTCTCGGTGGGGCAGCTGATAACGAGCTCAACGCTGAACATCGTGATGATGTACAAAAAGGCGTACCTTGTGCATGTTCTCGCCGCGCGGGGCAGTGTGATACCAGAGATGGATTCGATGAGAGAGGACTTGCCGGCGCTTTGAGAATAGATCACAGCGATTTGAGGAAGGTCGATGTCGATTTGGACACTGGGCGCGGCGGACAGTCAGTATTTTTGACCGCGACAATAACCAGCTACGACGCACCCAGTATTGTGCAAATGGTTGACGAGATCCAGCATATGGCGACGACCTTGTGAAAAAGATGGGGTAAAGAAGCCGACCCCATGGTCGCTCTGATGGTTGTCCGTGAGAGGAGGGGTGATGGAACCAGAAGAATGCGAGTCGCATGACAAAGATTTAGGTGTAGACATGGTGGTTCCAGGCAAGACGAAAGCGAAATCCCTTCACTTATGTACTGGAGCGGACGCCAAACAAGATTGGTGGAGAGTTTCGTGTTTCAGCTAGCGCCACAGATTTTCGACGGCCATAGTTGTCCGCCAGCGTCCAATAAAATTTGGCTGGCTAGCGCGAGCCCAAAGTCTGTATTTTGCGGGGCGATACCATGCAACCCACATGTATCCCCAAACCTCGCGCAGTCCACGCTGGTAGCAGAAGTGGTACATCTTGTACACAGCGTCATATCGAATTTTGGCTGAGGTCCAGGGAGTTCCTGTACGGTCGGGCAGCAATGGGTGCTCGCAAAAATGCCGAATGAAGATTCGAAGAATCTGCTTGCGATGAGCTGCTGGACAGAAGGCATATGAACTGTCCTTGGCAAAAACAGTCTCCCCAGGTTCAAACCACGAGTCCGGGCCATCCCAGCGATCAACAGCGTCAGGATCCTCTTCCAGGTCTTCCTCATCATCGTCAAGGGAATCCACAAATCGTTCCAACGCGGCCACGCCGTCGGTTCCCACGTCATGAGTATCTTTCTGTTTCCCATTTAAGTTTATAACCAATTTCGGCCGTGCTGGACCAGAAGGCAAAATCTTCCCATCGAAGCGCACTTTCAGTGTTGGAATAACACTTTGTGCAACTTTAAGACGTTCCTATAAGCCTCATATTCAGCGCCGGTGTCCGAATTGAGGGAAGAGAATGAATTACCTCCGTCCGAAGTGCTTCATCCAGTTGGCCTATGGGAACAAAGGTACGATCGATCCAGTCAAACTCACTGAAAGCCTCGTCTTTGTCGTAATGCGCCGGGCGACGTCCCAGCACACTTAGGCGGCCTTTAACGATTTTGATTGCATGCCAGAAACAGAGTTGGTACTTGACGCCGTCTGGCAACTCTGCTAAAAAAGCATTGATCTCAATGATTTCCTTGTCGCTGAGACATTGAATTGCTTTAATCTCCCAAGTTTGGGCAAAATGTTTAACCACAGAGCGAAGATATTGCTCTTTGGCACCTGGGGTAGGGTTATCGGACTTCAAGAAAAGGAAGCCGAGAGGAAGCCCGGAGCCGAAGATCTCTCCGACCAACGCATAGCATTCGAAGCCCGCTGTGTTGGTGTTGACTGGAGAAATATTGAGAAGGAATATGAAATGATTTTGAATCGAAGCTTACAAGTGCCGTCAATAGCGACTTCCCGTATTTTTCCACCCCACTTGCGTAGCAAGGTTGGAAGCGCAATCGCAAAGGCGGTATATCCGGTGCCCGTAGACTCGGGTAATGGAATAGTTTTAACCTCGTATGGCTGACCCGCAACTTTCGGGGCAAACTCTTCGAGCAAAATCTTCACGGAGGCCATCTCATTATCGTGACGGCGCCAAAACGTCTGCTGGTGTCTGTGCCATAAGTTATAGACAGACTTGCGAGTGAAATTGGGACGTGGATTGGTTTTCAAAATCTCCTTCCAGAGCTCGAGTATTCTTAGCAAAAAAATCTATATGCATGAAGACGTTTGCTTACTTGTTTGGGCCGTAGTACTGGGTTATCCGAAATAAACTGCTTGACTTCGTCGGGTACGTCAATCGATACATATTTCTCATGACATTCTTGATGGCGAATCCGAATAAAACACTCTGATTCATCTTCGGCAGCCCATATGGTTAACCACCCTTGACACGGAAAAGTGCGCAACTGGGCCTTGTCACGGTGTTTCTCCGGATCCGCATTTTTCTTCGGTTTGTGTTGACGGCTGGAAGACTGGGCGCAATGATATTCGTATCGCGTTGTAGCACTATTTCTGAACGGGTGGGAAGAATGGTAGCTGACAGATTAAGTCAACTTAAGCGTCGAATAATTACATAAATAAAAGACGCACTGGAAGCGATAGTCAATCTTGTCCCAAATAAGCTCGGCAATTTTATCGGCGCAATCCTTCGCGTCATCTTCTTCAATACTCGAAATATCGACGAGAGCTGTAAGAAGCTCAATATCCCCGGCTTCTGACAGAGAAGCCAAAAACGCGTCAAGAGACACCGGGGACATTCCGATGAAATCCGACGCGTCGTTGAGGTCCTCAGAACCGTCGGACGCGTTCTCTTTCTCAGGATCGGCGTGGGTGCGCTTCTGGCGAATACTTTCCTTCGCGCTGAAGCGGGTATCCCCACTTCCCCCCAACCGTCTCCCAGCATGGAAACCAATCACACTTCAGGTATTATAGATTGTTCGGCGGGGCAGAGAAACCCTGCACTCGGAAACCATCGATGCGAGTAATGCGGGAAGAGGAAATCTTGATGGAGGCGCTGGCAGATGTGGCGGAAGACGACAACCCCGATGATGGTGCAATCGAGACTGACTCGGAGGATGAGTATCGCGAGTAGTTTACAAGAATTTAATCACCTTTTTTGGCTGTGCCAGATCGCATGGGAAAATATTCTTAAGGCTTTAAAAGTGCCGTCAAATTTAAGGCCTTACCCTTATTAAGGCCTTAAGGGTTCTCAAACACGATTTAAGGCCTTAAGGGCGAACACTGGTTTGCACGCATGCTTGAGCTTGGTCTTGCAACATTTGGAGAGGCTCTCGGCAATGCCAGGGCTTACAGCTCTTTGCGGAACTTAGGGCGCGGACACTTTTTTTCCATTTTGAGTCATTTTTGATCGTTTTCAGTATTTTGCTCTTTACGGGCTCAATTCTCAATCTACCGCCCATATCTAATTTACGTTCGATTTTTGGGGTAAATCCGCATCTAGCTACTTCCTCAGATCATCGATTCATCGATGTTGAGGCCTTTACTACAGGAGCAGGCCATTTTAGCGTTTGGCGGCCCCCAGTTCAGCAACGGGGACCTCGAAGGTACTTATCATTATTTCGGAGCTCTATGCTATGTAAATGAAAAGTGTCACGTCGTCTGATTGCGCAGAATGCACCCAGGGACGAGGTAATTCGCGTATTTCTGGTAGAAACCAGCTTTTTGACATACCAAGCAAACCAGGGCTGTTCCCTTGTGCTCTGTGCGTGAATATTCACAGCCTCGGAATACAGCCCACTGTTCGGTCCTCCGAAGAGGTTTACGTCGAGACTTTTGATTTTTTTGACCAGAAGCGTTGTCGCGACGCGTTTCGCGTATGTCACACCACCGTGGTAACTTGTAACACGTCGCTTTTCTGCGCTCTTTCGTCCCTCCGCAACATGCCTCGTCTCAAAAAGCTCGTCCCGCTACGAACAGTACTCTAAGTACCTGAAGGAGGCCGTCATCTACCAGGCCTTCACCCTGCACAAATCGTCCACTCAAATTGCTATCAGCTTGAATATGCCGTTGCGTGTTGTGCAACGCATCAAGCAAACCTGGAGGGAAATTGGGGAGGTCTGTAGGGACAGAAAGCACCTGGGGAGATCACCAATGCTTTCGCAAGCGAATACCAAGGTGTGTGGCACATCTACCTACGATTTCTGTGCAACTAATCACACTTGCTTCCAGTTTATGCTCGCACTTTTGGACCACAGCCCAGACATGTATCTCGATGAAATACAGGAGCACTTGTACCTCCAGCATGAGGTAGACTGCTCCCTTGCAACAATATACCGCACACTGCACCGTCTCGGCATCGGATCGAAGAAGGTCCGCATAGATCTCTGTTGCCTGCTAGTTCCAGTCAACTGATTTCCGTGTCCTCCCAGCTATCAAGGCATGCTGCCGAACGGTGCGAAACTGCGCGGCGTGCCTTCCTTATGGAGATTGGGGATGAGCCCACAGACTATTTTGTCTGCGCAGATGAGTCCGCCGTCAACATTCTCATCTCCTACCGGCGCAATGGTTGGTCAAAGAAAGGTCTGAGGTCGCGCAAGCGCTGCTGCTTTGTTCGAGGAACCCGGTATGTCAATTGGCCCTTTTGTACGCACTCATCTCCTAAATTACTCCCCAGGTACTCGCTCCTCCCTGCCATTACAAACCGATGGCAATTATCTACCAGCCACATCAAGGAGGGTGGGTACAACGGCGACCAATTCATGCTATGGCTCGAGGGTTTATTAGCCATCATGAATCCGTACCCAGCGCCGCAAAGTATTCTTATTCTTGATAATTGTCGCATTTCACCATGTCGAGGGTGTCGAAGAAATGTGTGCAAACACGTGCGTGTGCTTTGTGTCCGTGTCAAAGATTCACTCACTCATTGTCATCCTATAGTGGTGTAAAACTCGTCTTTTTGCCGCCGTATTCGCCGGACCTCAACCCGATTGAGGAGTGCTTCGCATTCGTCAAAGCTTACATCTCTCGCCACGGGAAAACCTTCCGGGACATCGTCGAAACCGGAGATGAGGCAGACCCCTTCCTGTTTCTTTATGGGTCCTTGAGGGGGTCACGGCAGACGCGTCGAAGGGTTGGTTCGCTCACTCGGGGTACTAGATTGCATGTATTATGATATAGTATGTGGATTCGGAACTGTAAGGACTGCGAAGTAGTAACGACTGTTGGATACCCGCGCATCTACGCCCTCAACCGTGCTTTAGCCTTATCAATGCGCTTGATCTCGCTCAGCACCTCCCCCAAAATGAAGGCGGCGTTGCCCGTGGTAATCGAGACAGCCCGAGAGATCGCGTCGGCACTGCCCAGCGTGGCAATCTCCTCGATGTTGAAGTAGTTCTGGTCATCGAAGTTGCTAATCAAGTTGAGCAGGCACCGGCGAGGATAGTGAACGTCGACCTTGCGAAAAAAATCCGCAATCTCTGGATAGGGGTTCAATGCACCCATCTCAGGTGGATCGCTCGAAGGCATTCCACCGAGGGCAGAGGTGGATGCAAGGTGGTTACCTCTGGGCAACGGAGACGGGTAACCGCAGTGGACAGCTGTCCGGACATGGTCGAATTGAATGGGTTGCCCCCATCATGCCAGGCATCCCACCCATCCCCCGTTCATGCCCCAGGGCATAAACACATACGGGTTCATGAATGGTGGGTACCCAGGTGCCATGGAACCGGGCGTAGCGGGCGGGCTTCCGGCCGGTCCAGCCATGCTTTTGAAGAACATCGAAAAGAGCCCCGCGCGCGGCGGGGTAACCATCGTGACACCGTGCGTCTCAGCGGCCTGCAATTATGATTAGCATAGTACACAAGGCCAAGAAAAGGAATGCGAACGAGCGCTCGGGCCCAGCCTTTCAGCATATTATTAGACAGCACCTGGTGGTTTCCGGAGACGTCAATCCTGCACGCTTTGGATGGTCCACAGAGCTGACACCGCCCATGGTGACTCTGCAACTGCTCGACGAACTTAGACTCCTTCTCCATGATCCCGAGCCCCTCATCGAAATCGTCGTCGCCGCTCCCAGCGTGCTCCAAGTCGAGAATCTGAATCTTCTTACCACGCTTGTTGCCCGTCGGCGCTTTTTTGATATTGAGCTGGGCGCGCAACGACAGCATGTACTTGAATTGTCATGAGTACACATAAGAATGGACGAAACAAAAGCTCACCTGCTCAGTGACTAAGATGTTGGCCGCAACCGAACTCTTCTTCTTCTTCTCTGCGGCTGTGACCTCAGCGACCAAACCCTCCCAATCCGTAACGGACGCAAGGCTGATCGCAGCTTCTTTCGCCGTAGCATTCGCTAACTTGTACGAGAGCTTGGGCTTTTTACCGATAGTCAGCACAGCCGATAGTGGTGTAAATCAAATCCAGAGCCTCATCGAAGTCTGTCGCACGGGTGACATTCTCGCGTTGATTGCCCTCGCCGTCCGCTTGAGGAATAAGAAGCACCAGCTCTACCATGCCCATCAATTGAAGGTAAGGAACTGCGCGCAAAGGACGCACTTTGGTTCTCGGGGTCTTCCTCCGCAACCTGTTTGCCCTTCGCTTTCTTTTTCGGGCTTTTCTTCCGGGATTTCGGAAGGTCAGAATCGGAGTCTTGAGACGGCAGATGGCATAGGGTTGAGTTCGAGGTGTCAAAGAAGGTACGGTTTACGCACCTGCGGTGTTTTTTCCCTTCTTTACTCGGCCCCTCCCCTTCGGCGCTGCCCGCTGCTTTGGCGGCTTCTCTGATTCGGAACTGTCGGACAGCTCAACCGTGCTTGCGCCACGCTTGTTACCACGCTCCTGGACCGAGGGGTTGTCTGCGGCTGTCACTTCATCATCATCAATGTCATCTCCGGGACTGGGAACAAAGTGCCATCACCATCTTCAAAGTCCCGAGAGCACGACAGAAGTCCCACCATGCTGGAGGCTGTGTTGGGGTCGGAAGCGTCCATGGAGCGTGTGGCTGCTCTCCGAGTACGAGCACCGGTCCCCTGGCTGCCACTGGTGAAGCCCATCGAAGGAGAGAGCGAAGAAAAGCGGCGTGTTACAAGTTACCACGTGGTGTGACATACGCGAAACGCGTCGCGACAACGCGTCTGGTCAAAAAAATCAAAAGTCTCGACGTAAACCTCTTCGGAGGACCAAACAGTGGGCTGTACTCCGAGGCTGTGAATATTCACGCACAGAGCACAAGGGAACAGCCCTGGTTTGCTTGGTATGTCAAAAAGCTGGTTTCTACCAGAAATACGCGAATTACCTCGTCCCTGGGTGCATTCTGCGCAATCAGACGACGTGACACTTTTCATTTACATAGCATAGAGCTCCGAAATAATGATAAGTACCTTCGAGGTCCCCGTTGCTGAACTGGGGGCCGCCAACGCTAAAATGACCTGCTCCTGTAGTAAAGGCCTCAACATCGATGAATCGATGATCTGAGGACGTAGCTAGATGCGGATTTACCCCAGAAATCGAACGTAAATTAGATATGGGCGGTAGATTGAGAATTGAGCCCGTAAAGAGCAAAATACTGAAAACGATAAAAAAATGACTCAAAATGGAAAAAAAGTGTCCGCGCCCTAAGTTCCGCAAAGAGCTGTAATCTGCGGTGCGGAAAGGGAAATGTGGTCATGGGTCCAGATCCAAAGCACGTCACCAAGCGTGAGTTGAGTCCGTCATGCATTGAACAATGTCTAAATATATTTCCAGGTGTAGCAAATTCAAAGTGTAGCGCTGAAGGTGTGGTAATCGACCAAACCATTCTCAACCGAATGGTTATCAGCCAGTGGCTGGAACGTCTCCCTGGGGAGACCAAAGAGTCTGTGGCCATTCTTGTTGATCCTGCAGATCATCAGAATGTGCCTCGCGCATACAAGCTCATAAAGGCTTGCATATCACTCGGTTCGGATGGAATTTCTGCTTCTCCAGATACTGTACTATTTCGACCAAGTATTCACGGCCTGTGACCAGTGACCATAAGTATTCATTTTCGAAGTCTTCAAATTGCCTTTTTGGGCGATTTTCGGCATTTTCCAGGGCCAAAGTGCCCCATTTTGGACGAAAACCTCGATCCAAAATGCCAGTGACCTGTGACACAATTGAAAAGTATTCAATTCAGTCGGCACTGTGACCAGTGACTGAATACTTGGTCGAAATAGTACAGTATGTCACCCACGGACTACAGTATATGCCGCGCATTCTCCCTGTCACATTCGGAATTGCTCCCAAACCAAGATTGGGTCCTGTTCCTGTGAACGAGTTCAATGCCTTGATGAGAAGGAGCAGAGGACAAGAATACTGTGGTATCTCCAAATGCTTGCCTGTTTGCCTCCCAATCCTCAAACGCACCCGTACCGGACATGTACCGCAAGAATGCCGTCTTAACTTGCCCTTCAAGTTCAGCCTTAGCTTGATTCCTGGCTTCTTGCTCATCGGGAGAGAGCGGGTTGCGCGGCGGCCGTGATATCGTCCGCCGATAGAGCTACACAACAGCGGATCAGGAGTCGAATCGATGTGGAAAAGCGCCACGTACCTCGACAATAACACTAGCCAGGGAAAATACACTGATCCCAGCCTCCGCTCCGAAACGATCAAGGCGTTCGTAGGGATTTAAGATGAGTGTAAAAAGAAACATGGGTTGATCCAATGCCGCCCACTGCTTTTCGATTCGTTTCATCATGCCCTGGCCCAACCGTTTATCCGGGTGCCTCTGAAAATGAAGGTATACGCCAGCCAAACCGAGGAGGAATAAGGCTGCCAAGAAGAACTGATGGTGCGAGATGCGAATGATGGGAGAAAGTCTCCAAAAATGGAAATGCATTGTTTGGGATGCAGATCTTGTATACTGTACCATTTCAATCGTAAGTTTAGTCACAGGACACACCAGATTCCTTTGATGTGTGCAAAAATCGCCTTGAATCGAAACAAAATTTCCCGGGCATCTCGGATAAAAATTGATGAACTTACGGTGGTGGTCAGGTCCCATGAGGCTCTAACCAGACAAATTATGCTAGGATAGGTTGAAAGTCACCTAAATCTGAGACAGGACCGTAGGATAAAACGGACGGTATTTTGGTTGAGGATCAACCTAAATTGATCAACCTATTATCGCATACATTCTAACCTACGATCGTTGAAAGTCAACCTAAAAGGTACTTTATTTCATCCTAACCCAGGTTGAAAGCTAGGTTGAAGATCAGCCTAGCTGGCCCCCCTAGAGGATCATGAGGCGGTGGGGAGCTTTAATGGAGTCGGCGTGGGAGAAATTACTCCATGATGATGGAAGATCATCTTCTTTCAATTAATATTCCGTGTCCCACGTCGAAGCCTGCCATACCCCATCAACTTCAACATAGTATCATAGATCCCGTGCAGCTACAATTTACATGCTCAAGCTGTTCACGTTTGAAACCTGGCACTGCTTTCAAGACACAGACCAACGGAACTCGCGCCAAAACATGTAAGCCGTTAATCTCGGTTCCAGATGTTAGGGTGTGCCGCTGCGTGCCGGAATCAAACATCAAAATGATGGGGCAGAGGAAATGATGAAAAAGACCCGCAGAAGACGACACCCTAGTCTCGTTAACCAGACGTATAGGGCAGTTCACACTCAGTGTAGCAGTTGTCGGTAAATCTCACCGGGGATAGGAATGTTGTGATGTTCAAATGATAGCGAGGTGCTGAAACAAGAAATTCGATGGGGGATCACTCTTTACGGGGTGATGGCTGCTTGGATTTCTTGATTGATGTGCCACGTCAAGAGTGCGTCGTCAGTTGCAGGTGTATTGTTCAGATCGACAAACCCCGGGAGATATATTTATTTGATTGCAGAGACATTTGTTACAGTGCATGATACATTCCCCCAGGCTAATACATAAAATCTCCACATGTCTTGAGCTTTGCTTGGAACACGACACATTTTTAGGAATTTGCCGCATGAGTTCCAGAGCTGTCGAAGATGGTTGGTGGCTCGGGGGACTCGGCTGGGACCGAGGGCAAAACAGGCCGATGTTCATTGTAAACCCATTCATCGCCGATTATCCTGAGCAAGTAATGCTCGCCGGCATTGTGCAGAATTGGTGTGCAAAGTACGTTGATTTACCTCAATCTCTGTAGATATAATAGGTTTCTAAAATCAACACAGATGTACGGCTCTTTCAAATGATTTGGACGGTGATATTGCAGGGCGTCGAACACATTCATTGACGGATGAACTACTCGCCGCCTTCGATGGAGATATATTATGGGACGAGTATGGAATCGACGAGGATATTGTGGTGAGTAATTCGTAGTTATCAAATTCTTGCAGGGCCCGTACAAAGAATGTAGCACTATATTGGTGCTGTAGCACAAGTATGCTATGTGGCATCATTGCTGATGGGTCGCATGGACCCACAAAGCTGGGAGTGAGCTCGAGTCGGTGAATACAGGGTATTACCTAGACAGGCGTGCGTAGGTACAAAAGCAAACCGTGCGTAGGTACGGATGCGGACCTAAACACTATGACAACGGCAAGCCTTTGGACTCCTAGGCACGGGCCATTCTAGGCCGTGCCGAGGTCGGCTTAACCATCATGTTTTAGGTCCATCAGCAAATATAGACACACCTCCGCGCGCCTTTCGGCAACTAAAACATCCGGTGTCTAGGCGCCGGCTGAACGCAGTGATTGCATAGGGAGGATCCCACAGATCGCGCATGAATCCCCACTGCTCGCCGCTCTCATACGGCGCTCCCTCCTAACTCCGAGTCCCTCGCATATCCTCTGCTCCCTGCGTACTCTAGTCCTCAACTCTAGTTTCCTTGAGTGCTCCGCGGGCAGTGGGTCCCAGGTTGTCGAGGACGGGGGTTGGTTCTGCTGAAGCCATGGCCGAGGCCGTGGCTGGAACACTGTCAACTCCAATAGGGGGTGGGGCAGTCTCGGCGGCAACATCTGGCATCTTCAAACCGTTTCAATTAATTCGGGGCTAAAAACCGAAAAAGAAAATTGAAACATACTAAACTATCTGTGTTACTTTCAACGCCGTCAAGTGGCGGGACAGTCTCGGTAGCAACGACTGGCATCTTTAAACCGTTGCAATTAATCCAGGTCAAAAAACCGAAAATGAAAAACAAAACATACTGGACTATCGGTGTTACTTCCAACGCCGTCAAGTTGAAATGGCGTGGACACATTGACAACAGTCTGCTTATTTTTTTAAAAGCTGAGCATGGGGAAAGGGAATTCAACAGAATTACCTCGGCCTGCAGGGTTTCACCCGGGGCTACAATATCTGCCTGGGTTTCAGGCTCAATTATCTAGGACCCAATGTAAATATGGATGGTTGATTTAATATGGTCTTTGTACCTCAATATCCGAGTCTGGTTCCTCGGACTCCTTTCGCTCTGCAAGAACGACTTTCCGCGGGTTAACCACGCACTGCATCAATGTGAATTTATTGAACATCGTGAATGTGACCCAAAACAAACCTTAAAAATTGAGGCTACGCTCGACTGCATATTGGCGGCCTTGGCTTTCTTTGTTTTTCCCGTTTTCTCGCGCCACTCAGTACTGCGTGATTTTTCTGCTTTTCCGAGCTTGCGATGCGGGATTAAATCTGCATCCAAATTTTGTTTGCGCTTGGCCGGGATAACCTGCAGAATGGCATCAAAGGATAGAATAAAATGAAATGAAATGAAATTGTACCGGCTTCTCGTGATCAGCACCTGCAGATGGTACGACCTCGGTATCGGGCTCTGCATTTTCTGGCGGTACGTAGCTTGGATCCGTTGTCAATGACGGATCCAGCGGGAGAGTGACCGAAATAGTCTCGTTGCGTTTGACTGCTTCTCGCTGTAGAGCCGCGGCTTGCTTGCCACTTTTTTTAGGCATCTTCTACGAAGAGTCACTGATGTGTCGTCGGAGGAAGTGCTGTCGCCCTGTGGCAGTGATCGATTTGGTTCTGATTGTTAGAGTTTGCCTGGAGCGCCGAAGAGGTACACACAATTTTTTTGGCAATTTTGGCCGAAAAAGTGAAACACCGTGCGAAAAAATGAGATCTTGTGTCAAACACATTCTTTTGGCCAGTTTCCTGGCTGGAAAAATCAGAAATAAATTACAAAAATTTTCTCGGCATAGTTTGACAGGTGTCGGAGAGGTGGCGCTGCGCACTGTAAGAGATGCTAAAGAAGCTATGGTGTGCTTCCCAGAACGATTGAACAAAATTTTGTTTTTCGACCCCGACAAAATGAAACGTAGCCCTATTACGTAAGGTAATTTTTTCCTTTTTGGGACGGATTAGGGTTAGGATTTTTAGGCCTGGACGCGCGCTAAACCCCCTTGGCCTCCCCCACTCTGACATCCCAAAAGGGGAATGCTTACAAATAGATAACATAACACTGACGGTCAGTGCACCACTATGACACACGTGATCACTTTTCCAGCAGCCATTCCGATGTCAGTGTTCACACTGAGAAATTCTGAAACCAAGTTCATTGTCATGTCCTTGGTTTTATTTAACAGCACAGAATGGATGCAGATGAGCTCTTGGGACCTAAACCACCACCACTTCAAATCAATGTGGATGGGACGGCAGGTACTATATATGACGGGGAACCTGGCCACATTAAGGGTTTTAGCTGATTAACAAGGATATAGAGGGCCTTACCATGGGCTCGAGGGCTCCAAACCGAAGGCATACATCCTGTGAATCGGTAAAACCCGTCGGGGAAATTATGGTGACGTTTTGACTGCTAGCCGAATTTATTTCCGGCGGAAGTCCAAAAAAGGCAATTGACGGGGTACCTGGCCACCCACGCAAATCCACTATTATCCGCTTGGTCAGTGGCCTCACAGTGTCCAATGATGTTCCAACGACCTAAATGATGTATTGTAGACATTAAAACGTTACATTGGACCTAGGGAAGTGGGAGAACTGGGTCCCTTTTCAGAGATGCGCAAGAGGCAGAAGCGGTGCAACTAAACAAACATAGGCCGCGGGACAGCAAGAGGACAGGGTTCACCAAAATAACCTGCAGGATGCTTCATTACGCATAGATGAACGCACCTGGACCCTTTGTTCCAGCCCTGAGTCGTTCTGCCGAGAACCCGACATTTAGATATCCTTACCACAGAAAATGGGGTGAACTGGGGTATTTGGCGGCATTGAGAGGGGCATCGAGTAAGAAAAATACAGGACTAACTTTCAAACTGAAGCTTCATGGATGATTATGGACCATGCCCAGTGGTAGACCCGTAGTGTCCCAGGGTTGTTTGATATCTGGGTGGCTGGTGGTGGTCCTCAAGGTTGCATTGCAGTCACTTGTGAAGGGTCTATCACAGGAGGGGTTAAGATCCAGGAACCCTGTTATGCCTGAGAGAAAGCCTCAGATGAGGGGAGAAGAACGAGGCACCAAAGTCGTGGATTGACAAAGAATTCGTGGAGAAACGGGCGAGATGGCTATCGGGAGTTAAGAAACTGATGTTCTCTCCCTTCGGCCCGCGATCAAACGAGGCACAGCTTTCGATCAACTCATCACTCTGGCCCAAATTTTGGCATGGATGGGCGGCATAGGTCGTACTCCCTCCCCAAAGTCCAAAATCTTAACATTTGGTACAATTTATCCTTGTATTTACCAAGTGGCCAGCTTCTCCGTGTGGCCAGCTTCCCCGTCAGATATAGTACAGGAAAATCTTTCTTAATCTGGTGCATTACCACTGCTCTGAGGGAACATTTCAAAATTGACGAGACTTCACTTGGTGCCAAGGATCCAACAGTTCGTCTAGCTCCAACTGGGATCTCGGCCTTTGGAATTCGTGGCTGGACTGTCAATTTTGGGTTGGGCATTCCGGCCAAGGAAAAGGCGGACTTTAACCAGTTGTCCCGTACTGGGCTCACCCGAGTGCAGACCCGGTGGCAGAATGTCAAACTGCTGATTATGGATGAGAAGTCCATGGTCGGCAGAGCCCAGATGGGCCGTTGTGACAGACGACTGCGCCAGGCTTTTCCCAGAGCTTCCGATGAGATTCTTGGTGGACTACCTGCTCTTCAAGTCTTGTCTTTGGTGATTTCCGCCAGCTTCCTCCAATCGGTGATACACCACTGTATTCAACAAAGCCTGCTGTTGGACGTCGTGCTGGACTCACTTCTGAAGGGCGAACCACCTTTGAGTCCTTCACAAAATCAGTAACTCTGCAAAAGGTTTTCCGGCAGGAGGGGGATGATCCAGAGCAGATAAAATTCCGAGAAGCTCTTATGCGGCTCCGTGAATACAAGAGCTCTCAGGAAGACCATACCCTCTTCTCTACACGGTTCTGGGACCAGCTCTCTCCCACTGAACGTGATGAGTTTAATGATACTCTGCATCTGCTTCCTACTAAGGAGGCAGTGAACTTGTTGAACACTCGCCGTCTCAGCTCCCTGGAAAGCCTGTGGTTCGCTGCTTGGCAAAACATAATGGTCCTGAAGCCAAAAAAGGGTCGGATGAAGATGCTGAAGGCTTGCAGAAGGAGGTTCTTTTGGCTGAGGGTGCTAAAGTCATGATAACACGAAATGTCTGGACCTCTAAAGGTATGTAACTTGTCTCTCAATGAATTTTATTCACTGGTTAATCTCACACATAAGGCTTGGTTAATGGTGCCCAAGGAACTGTGAAGAAGATATGGTACCAGCCCGGATCAAATCCTCAGATGAATTTGCCAGCAGTGGTATTTGTGAAGTGTCCTGAAGACACTTATTCAGGTATCTCTATATCTGCCTTTGAAATTGTCTCTTGGCTGAATTCCACTTAGGCCCGGCATTGCCAGAATGGGAAGGGATTGACCCATACTTGCGGGTACTCGTGTGAGTATGGGGGGGTAAAAGTTTCAAACTCGGATCCGTGACCTACCCGTGGGAACGAGTACCCGGATCCGCGGGTATGCATACCCACGGGTTTTCCCACGAGTAAACCTGTGTGGACCCACAGCTTACTCGCACTCGTGGTATGCCTTAGTCTCCAGTGTACAAAGCCACCACTGAACACCCATATAGAACCCTTCGTCGTCGAGAAGGCCATTCTGTTTCTGTCGACGTCCCTGATGACTCGGTTTCAGGGCGCCGGCCGCCTCAAAGAAACGAGCTTGGGCACAAAGAACTCGCTGGAAGGCCGGTGAGCTCATACTCATTCAACAACCCTGCCTTCATGCGTTTGAAAGTGGTGTCTTGATCAAGGCTTCTCACCCATTGTACACACTAAAGTAGGATAGGCTCGAATGTTGTGATGACAGATGAGGCTGGTTTGCGGCCAGGCAGGAAATCGAACGAGCGGATGTAACGTTCCGATGGCTCCTTCTCTTGCTAGGCCTTGTACAAGTCAAAAAGGCCTGGGATGTTAAGAATGTCAATCAAGTGATATCAACCACAGCTCGTGATATCACCTTCCCATAAAGCTGGTTAAGGCCGACGAGCAGCAAGGCCCGCTACCAGATATGAGAACTGGTTCTGACCAGAAACGGAAACTTACTTTACAGCCGTTTGCGGAACTTAGGGCGCAGCGTGTTTTTTTTCTGTTGTCAATTGTTTTGACGAGGACGCTCATAGCGGCCTCAGTTTTGGTCTGTTTATCCTGGGAATAGGCTCAATAAACTCGTATTCGAAATCCGCAGTCAACGGTCTTCTCAGATTTTTTACTCAGTGTATGAGGCTTAAGTAAGCCTGTTTTAGCCCATTTCGGAGCAGGACAGCTGTAGCATGGTCAATACACCTCCGATTGTCGTAAACTTTTGCTACCATCAACTTTTTTGTATTAATCATCTAGTCAACAGACCACCGGGATAGTGAATATAACATCCATGTCAAGACACGTTCTGGCACCAAGACCATGCATTTCACGCGCGCCCTGCATGCCCCAAAGCTCGCCGGCTCGCTTTTATCTGTCGGACAGCTGACGGCCATCCCTGGCGTCAAGCTCGAGTTTGAGGGAAGCATTTGCTTCATCAAGCTGCGCGGTGAGACACTCTGCCAGGCATCATTCAAGGGCGGCCTTTACACCCTCGAGCTCGCGAACACCACTGCTACCCCATCCTCCACCTACCCATCTGTGCTTAAAGCCAAGACACTCACCCCCGCTGGTAAGCGCCTCGACATCCTGACGCTACACCGGTGTTTCGGCCATCTGAACTTTCCCGATCTCAGGAAACTTTGGGCGTCAGGGATGGTCGATGGGCTGGATCTCGGGGCTTGGGATGACGATGTCTCGTGTGAAGCGTGTCTTTTGTCGACGACCACAGTGCACACGTTGACGTGGATTTCCTGAAGAAGAAGAGTGATGCTCTTGCTAGCTTTCGGATATGGAAGGCTCGCGTCGAGAAGGAGACCGGACATAAAGTTGGGAAGTTTCGTACCGATAATGCGGGCGAGCTCACTTCCGACGAGTTTGAGGAATACCTCGCAAGTAATGGTGTGATCCACCAGACCACGGCACCGCACAGCTCACAGCAAAACGGTGTCGCGGAGCGTGTCAATCGCACTCTCGAGGAGAGTGCTCGAGCAAATCTGGGAGGCCGAGCTTTCCATTGGGTTCTGGTCGGATGCGGTTGCGTATGGGGCTACTACGCGAAACTTCTGCCTGACACGGTCCTCCTTGGATGGGCGCATCCCGGAGGAAGCGTGGAAGAACCAGCGGCAGGATGTAAGCCACTTGAGGCCGTTTGGCTGCGAGGTGTGGGTGTCGGTGCTTCCGGTGAAGGGCCGTCCGGCCCTGGCAAAGACGGGGGTGAAATGCATCCTATTGGGCTACTACACAGTGCCAGGCACGGAATCGAAGGCGTACAAGTGCTACGACCGCGTCAATCGGAGAGTCTACAAGTCGCGCGATGTGACTTTCTATGAGCGCGGACGAAGTTCTGGGTGGACTGAAGTGATCACCGACCTTAGGAACCTTCCTCCCATCGTTCCGAGCATCCCAAACAACACTTCCATCAACCCCGCCGAGCCCACAGAACCGGCCCCCATCGTCGAGAACCCAGATCCCACCGCACAGCCTGAAATCGGAGGATATGAGCCCGAGGAAGAGGAGGAACAAGAGGTGTACGCACCTGAGGTCCCAGTCGTCGAGCCTAGACCGTCGCGAACACGCAGGCTGCCCACCCGCTTGGCCGACATGGCAGATGAGCGCTCGAAATTGCCCAAAGGGCGCTATCAGCACAAGCCGGCGACCATGGAACTTGAGCACGCACCTGAGCTTGAGGAGGAGGAGGAGATGCAAGCTCAAGCCCGTGCTGCAAAGGTCCCCCAGGCTCCGATTATCGTCCCGTTGACGTTCAGGCAAGCTATGGCGAGTGCTGAATCCGAAGAGTGGGCCAACGCGATGGCGGCCGAATTTGGCTCGCTTGTGGACACGGGGACTTTCGAGTATGCAGATCTTCCAGAAGGAAGGAAGGTGGTGACTTGCAAGTGGGTGTTTAGTGTGAAGACGAACCAGTGGAATGAGTTCGAGAAATTCAAAGCTCGGCTCGTTGCACGTGGTTTCACCCAAATATTTGGAATTGACTACACAGAAACTTTTGCCCCTGTTGTCAAATTCACATCCCTTCGAGTTATGTTCGCCGTCGCTGCCTACTATGGACTCACCATCAACCAGATAGAGGTTGTTACCGCTTTTCTCAATGCCGAACTCGGCGAGGAAATTTATATGTCCCAGCCTCCTGGTTTTCCACCGAAACTAAATGCACAGGGCGACGAGATGGTCTTACGCCTTCACAAATCTCTCTATGGCCTCAAGCAAGCGTCTCGCCAATGGTACCGACTGATAGACTCCATATTCAAGTCCCTCGGCTTCACGCGCCTCAAATCCGACCATAGCATCTACCTTTGCCGACGCGGAGACATCATCGTTGTCATCGCGCTCTATGTCGACGACCTCCAAGGAGCTACAAACGACAAAGCGACCTGGGATTCTGTCAAGTCGAAGCTGTCAGCGCGGCTGAAGATGAAGGACCTTGGCGTTGCGTCGTACTCGATGTAGATGAGAAGGAAGACCAGGATCGTAGCGAATTCGTAGCCGTGGGAGTATCCGTCCGTATTAGTTGGAATCACAGCGCGATAGCACCACAGTGGTCCCTCATTAGCGAATTCTTGCTCGGCTTCGATAGGGCGGGGAGCAGCTAGAGGTGGAAGGAGTTTCTGGCGAGGGAGTTCGTAGACCCCGTGACGTCCAAATAAGGCAATTGTTCATGTGGATCCATGGCCAGCGCGCAGAACTTTTGCAGAACAGTACTTGCGCAAGGAAATACAGCTCATTTCCCGCAGTGTCTTAGTCAAATACACCATCTCTGCAATCTTCACATCTTTTCCTCTAACACAAAACCATATACCAGCACCGACGAGGTTGATAACCTACTTCGGGCCGCGCCCGTCCCACCCTGTTATGTACTTGGAGAGATAATCGGAAATCTGTGTATTTTGGTTGTATTTGCATCGATTTTGACACCTTCAATTTTTTCGCAGAGCCATATAGAGTAACCAAGTAGATGCAGTGATGCGATCGTTACACTGCATGCAATTGGTATGCAAATATGCCATGCACCTTACCCCTCCCATAAACCTGCCAGGATCGCACGTCCGTGTGAGTCGCCATTTTCTTTTGCATGATCAAGTCGTATTTCTGCTCCTTCGTTGCGGCGGTGAGACCTTGCCACGGCAGGCTGCCACGCAGAAAGTACATGAGGACGTAGGCGAGGGCCTCGAGGTCGTCGCGGCGGCCCTGCTCAGCT
This sequence comes from Mycena sp. CBHHK59/15, assembly GCA_029204085.1. Taxonomy (NCBI): domain Eukaryota; kingdom Fungi; phylum Basidiomycota; class Agaricomycetes; order Agaricales; family Mycenaceae; genus Mycena; species Mycena sp. CBHHK59/15. The sequence continues at coordinate 54,310 of JARGXW010000437.1, read as the reverse complement.
CCGAGATGAGTGCTGATCGAGGCGTACCGAGCTGTGCCGGTAAGCTTCTTGTTCTGCTTGTACGGGATGTGGAAGTGGGTGTTGGAGTCGCGGTAGCTCTTTGATAGGCCAAAATCGATAACGTGCAGCTGGTTGCGGCCCTTTCCAATGCCCATTACGAAATTCTCAGGCTTGATATCGCGGTGAAGGTAGTCGCGAGAGTGGATATATTCGATTCTTGATATCTGATTCGCGGTTTACGGGAAGAAAAAATAATCATGAAGCCAAAATGCTCACCAGTTGATCCGCGAGGAGCAAAACGGTCTTGATACTGAATTTGCGGTTGCAAATGTTGAAGTGATTCTCAAGGGAATGACCGAGGAGGTCAAGAACCATGACATTGTAGTCGCCCTCGATACCGAACCATCTGACAACCGGAACACCCAGTCCGCCCGCAAGAATTTTATAGACCTTGGTCTCGTGCTCGAGTAAGGGGTACTTGGCGTTGACAGGCTCCAGCTTAACGGCGACCTCTTCGCCGGAGACAACATTTATTGCGAGGTAGATGTCACCTATGAAGAGAAGGTAAGCGTCTCATGAGGAGAAGGGCGCAGTGGGACGCACCAAAGGAGCCGGACCCTATCTTTTTCTTGAGTCGGTATTTCCGGCCAACCCGAAGGTCTAGTCTGTGCGAGGAGTTGTCCGCCATTCGTGTGGAAGAGATGCGGCGCCGAGATGTAGGGACTGTTCCAGGGTGTGCCGCAACTTGTCGAACCCCTCTGTGGCAAGGGGTCTCAGATCATCCAGTACAGCGTGGCACGCATCACGCGGGCCGATCCCCGATGGCACAGCCTCCGGGTATAACAAATGCCCGTCCCGACCGCCAACAGTTCCACACGTAGTCTAAGTCAGTGCTTCGAACAACCTATGCTATGCGCTAGTGGTGTATCCCCTCAGATAGAATACCATGTTTTTTTCCTTGTTATCTCAGCTAAAGGATAAAATACTCAAGCTAATTCCTCAAAAACTAATGTACTCATATATCCCTGGCTGAATTCAATGCCACCTTGCGACGGACTTCACCGAGAACAATGAACCGGAGGCTCCGGATCCTCACGTGCACCGATTCCCTTATTCGGTTTGATTGCCATGGGGACAAATCTGGAAATCTCTTCCAAAGCCTCGGGCCTGATCTCCCAAAAGCGGAGTTTAAAAGGCTTCGGACAGACGGACGCCGTAATTTTATATAGAGGGTGAAAACAACGCTGAACAAGGCAGGAATCCGCAAAAACAAGATTAATATTGATAGATTGGGATATCACCAAGGTCAAGTCCCTGGAAGTCTTTGTATCCCCTTCCTCGACAGTCAGACGTGGTAATATTTGTGACCGAGGTTGACTGCGCTGTGGATTTTGAAAGAGCGGATGGCGGTAATGTAAGAAACGGGGCTGAACTAGTCACGAGTGACGGCAGGTTGGCCGAAGAGAAGGAGATTGATGATGAGGGCTCCGAGCCTAAGATAGATATCACCGGCATGATATTGTAGTCAGTATGCTCGTTACCTTCTGCAGAGGGCATCGAGGAAATGGAGATGGAGGTTTTGAATGCATTTGTCGAGTCAACTATGAACCGTATCATATAAGTTCGAAAGACCCAGCATTGTACAAACAACAAATACAGTACAATTCGCAGTGGAGTCAGTGGGGATTATAATCATAAGCAATCTAGTACTTACGAAGCCGCTGGAGGACTCGCGAGTCTTATATACCGCAAACGGCAAGGTCGCCCTTCGGTACCCGCACCCCAAAATAAATTTGATTTGATTTGTAAAACTGCATGTTGACAAAGTTGCAGTGTTCGCCCAAATGATTAGTGAAATGTTCGCCCCATCCTGATCGATTATGCTGTTACATTAAGTGTCGGGGATAAGGAGAGATATGCTCTCAGAGCTGTTATTTACAGTGGCAATGTACACTTCACTTCTAGGATCATCAGACCGAATGGATCTGTGTGGTATCACGGATAGAAACTGGGAAGCATTCACAGTCAGAGGGGTTGCTCTTTACCTTGGGTGCCAATTTCCTAAATTTGTGTGTCAGGGGGGACATCACCACAGTGGCTACTGTACAGGCGTAATATATGCCCGGGTCGATGATTGATAATACGGTTGGAACTTGTTGAGAAGCATGGAACCAAAATCACTAGAATATATCGAGCTGGACCCACAGTCAAGGGAGGGAGCTCAATCTCGTCGTCGAGCTGTGAGCCTGCTTCTTCACTATAACTGACTAGGCAGTCGTATAGAGCCTGAGCAAGCGCTACACCTGTGTGGCTCCCGCGGATGCTATAGATTTGTTGGCAATTGCGACTCAGTTTGAGGTTGAAATCTACCGCATTAAGTCCAAAGTGAATCATTTATATTTGCCTTTGTGATCAAGGTAGCAGATGACTCCGAGCCATGGAACCATGTTGAGATCGGTCCAGACGTCGAGCGAGGCATGGATGACCCCAGTCGTGCTCTGAAGCGAAATCAGGGGTTGAATTCGGAAGGGTTGAACTTACTGCTAGGAATATCCGGGTCTTCTGTCGTGATAGCTTGTACAAGCGCTGTACATCGCGAGCCTGGGTGGATCAACGAGAGTTTGGAGCTGCATGAGGTCGATGACGAGGTCGAGGGATTTGTCGGCTGCAAATGCACGTCGGAGTTTCCAGGTCTCTTCGATATAAGGATCGGCAGTGACCCCGGCAGACAACTGCACCATGTGGGGCGCAACTGACAACAGGGCTGCCGAAAGAGAGGTAGACGATGACGACGTAGGCAACTGAATACCGAGGATGCGTTCCAGGTCAGCCGAGGTGAATGTAGAACGAGTCGGCTGATGCCGTGCAGGCAGGAGGGAGTGAAGCTTAGCCTGCAGAACACTCTACTCGATGTCTTCAAGGGCTCTCCTTCCTTCATCTTCGCGCCGCTTTTTGTTTTGTGCCAGAAGGGCTGCTCGGTCCCCCTCAGGACCACCCTCTTCTTCTTCAGCTCAGACTCTGCCTGTGCTTCACAGCACCCAAAATGATTTCCATTAGAATGTTGAAATCACGGTCCAGCAACCACTTATAAAAACTAAAACAGTGAATGCCTAATCTCAAATCTTGGAAGGTCTGGGTCAAAATTACAGGTGGTCATGAAGCGGCTTCCTGCGCTTTCGTCAGCTGGTGGCCTGCGAGAGAGATGAATACGTGCGAACATAACTACTGAGCAAGCAACATCTTACGCATCAGCGGGCTCCCACGGGCGAAGGCCTTGAGGGTGGCGAGCCCGTCGAGGAGGCTTGCGTGCCCCTCCTTCTCGTCGTACGAGAGGGTCTGCGAGGGCGGGCGCGGGCGCTTTATCTCGTCGACGAGGACGCAGCACGCCGTAAGCCACAAAGTCTGATCATAAAACACATAAAAAAAAACCGAAGGCAAAAGGAAAAGGAGGAGGGAGACGCACCCCCATCATCGGGTTGAGGTGGTTGAGGTAGCCGAGCCCATGGAGCCTCTTCTCCCCGAAGCGAAACATATCACACGCAGCGGCAAGGCAGGTGTGCCTCGACCTCTGATCCTCCCTCATGTAGAGACTGTGCACTTTGATCGTCGCCGCATTGAGCAGCGACTGCGTAAGCAATACCGTACGCGCGGTGCGGTCGTCAAGCTGTGCGAGGTCGGGCAGCTGCGACCGCAGCGCGTTGATGAGCCGGTCGACGGCATGGAAGGCCGCCCACCACGACTGTGTTTCGCCGCGCGGGATATCTGGGGAACGAACACCGTATTAGCATTGCATCCGGGAGTAAAAATGAGCGAGATGGGGCTAATTCAACGAAACGAACGTTGGCCGTTGAGGTACACCGCTTGACTCAGCAGAATGCACGCCTTGACGTTCATTGCGATAAGCGAGGTGCGCTCTTGGTAGCTCGGTGCTTGTTGGCTGAGATAATTACGCACAGTTGAGTCTCCTTGAACATTGGACGTCAACGACGCCTGCAATGCCAAAAAAAAAAAATCCCTATCAACTCGGCGCGTCCGACAGAAATAGGTGACTTGCTTGTACCTTCTTGTACTCGTCCAACTCGAGGGGCCAGGGAGTGTCAATCTGTATACCACCCGCCTCGAGCATGCCACAGATGCGCGCTGGTGGCTCGAGCGCAACAGCGAGGTTCTTCTGCAGCATGAACACCGCCCAGAAGGCGTTTATCCGCTCGCCCTCCTCGATTGCATCAGCAGGCGCCCGGAGCTGCAGTCCATTCTCGTGCTCCCTCGTGATCTCAATGACGGGCACGTCGGGATTATGCAGGGAACGGATCTGGTGCAGGCCACCGCCGAGCGCCAGAGCGACGGCGGTGGCGGTGTGTGAGCGCGCCTCGAGGAAGTGCCCCGTGCGGAAGAAATAGTGCGACAGAAGGACTTCGGCTTGGAGCGTGTGGAGGAAGGAATGCGGGTGCAGATGTGAGTGGAGGAGGTCTGTCGCGGCACAGTGAAGAGCGTAGTACTTGAATCTGTCCTCAGTCAGAATATCTCCGGCGAGGTGCGCGCCCCACATGTACACCGCGTTTAGTAGTGCAGGCGAGGGGCGGTCGGGCGAGCGATTCCGAAGCATCGGTTGCATGGTGGACTGACCAAGTAGATTCCAGTCGAGGAAGAAGCCGAAGTCCGTCGCGTGAGGGAGAAAAGTTTGAATGCTATAACAGGCTTCGATTAAAATAAGCATGGCCAGATAGGGGACAAGCCTACAGGCTGTTCACATCCACGTGGCTCTGATGGGTACGTGAGTCAGTGAGTGGAAGCATGAGAAAATAATTGTAGCATGCACATCTAGGCTCGATGAGCGGCTGGACTCCAGCGTCGCCACAGACGCCCAGGAATGATGCCGAGAATCGAAAATGCCGAGCGGGCTAGACCCATGCCCGTGTGTCCCAAACGGCGGCGAGCTAGCCATCGTCGACGGCGGTGAGAACGGAGACAGCGGTGTGAACCTCTGCGACTCGGGCGACGAGTCCGACGGTGAGGGCGGGACCTGGTGATATGGTGAATTGGGCAACGACCACAATGAGACGTAGGACGGGATGGTGAGCTGCGGCGGCGAATTGTACGGCAGATACGGAAAATGCAGTGGCACCGCGGGCGGTGAGTCCTCGGGGTGCTCTAGCTCGTGAAGCCGAACCTCGAGGCGTGACACCGTGTCCTCAAGAGCCTTGGTCCTTGACCTGGCTGGCCCGTCCGAGTACTCACACTCGTCGTCCCTGGGCTATTTCCTACACGGGCCACATATTGGTTTCTGGCCATCGCATTTCTGTTGAACTTGGGAGTCAGCGGATTGGGGGATGGCATCGGTTGTTGCGACGCACAGTCTTGAGAAATCTTGAGCGGTATCATAAGTATAGGATGACGACGAGTAAAGTGTTTGCACACCGGCAGTTCATGCAAGCCGTTCCCCGTTTTAACGGTCGGGATATCATCGGGCGAGAGGTGGTATCGGCGAGATTGAGGTCTGTAGTCATACCAGACAATGAAAGAGCTGATATGGGTATGGAGGAGTGAGATATAAGAGAGGGATCAATTGGGACCCATTACACATATACCTATGACAAAGACTGGACTGCAGTGAGAAAGGTGACCGATCGATCGGGCGCAGTGTGACCTGGATATGTAATTACAATCAGTATCTGTGCAGGGGAGCGCGTATAATGGTGGCGCAAACTGTCAAAAAGGAGACCTAAAGTTCCATCAATCCTAATATTTGACGTATCTGTGGCTGAAGACCGGTATCTATGCAGGGAAGCACGTATAATGGTGGCGCAAACTGTCAAAAAGGAGACCTAAAGTTTGCCTAAAGTTCCATCTAAACTTCGTGAAACTTGGCGAGATTTCGTATCGACAACTTAATTATACCCAATTTGGCGAAGTCGGGATAGTGGGGATAATTTGGCCATATTATCCCAAGTTCTACCATATTTCACATAAGTTTGGTGTGGGAGGGCTTTTCCTGATGTGACCCAGGGGTCAGGTCAAGTACCTGACCTGGCAAGCAACTAGACTCGCGACCAGTCGTTTCCCACGCACTGATCACAAGGGCAAGAAAGATCATTGCTGGGTTACTTTTGTCCCTGGAACAATCACGTGTCATGCCCCCTCGAGTTGGTCGGGTCCAGCTTCCATTCCATATTAATATGGAATGGAAGCGAAGTTCCTCTCACGTCCGAGGGAATGACAGGTATGGAATGGAAGCTCCTACGAGCCAACTACGAGCTTATTTGCAGACCTCCAAAACGGATCCCAAATATGATGGTCAATATATTCAGTCTGAAGAGAACGGTCGCAGACTCGAGAGCACTTACCCTACAACAGGTTATGGGAACCCCGGACGTTTCCACCATGCGCTACAACTTCAGTTTGCTCGACAGCAAAAACTGGAAGACCTTCTCTTTCAAGGCTAAAAGCAAGCTTGAAGATGAGGACCGCTGGAAGTACATTGCGCAGCCCGCGGCTCCGCAGACCACAAGTCAGGGACGGCAGGTAGAAGTGTTAAATAAACATGCCTTGCCCAATCTATCGGTTTTCCTCCTAGCGACTGGTTCGAGTCTACACAGTCTGTACCTCGTTTCTGTAGTCATCGAACTATGCTGGTGACCCATGGGGCAACTTTGGTGGTGCAGGCCTGATGCGGCTGTCGGAGGTGGCTGAGCATCCCAAAAAAAAGCGGATTTTAACAAGAACCACTGCCTAATTATTCAGGAATCACCTACAGCTATGACTACAGGGGAAACGTGGGCTGTACTGGCCGCCTTCAGAGATGTCCCCCGACTCCGTATTTGTGTCGGTCCCACGGATGTGATCAAGGACCCCAAAACCGTGTGCAAATTGACCGCTCGCTGTCGGCCTGTAGGCTTCTGTAGGCTTCTAGAGGCGTCACTAAAACCGGCGCTCGCTGTCAGGCCACTGACCTGCTTCTAGCCTCTCACTGATCGAAACTAAGCGCCAGCATTGAGCGCTCGCTGCCAGCCTCTTCCACCAGAGCTTTATGCCATCTCATTGACATAAAAATGATCACGCCAAACATTGGACGATTATGGTGGCAGCCAAAACTTCATGTCACACCGGAATTTTGATCAGATTCCTTCCAGATTTGAGATTTGGAAGGAACTAGGGGGTAGTTTATAGGCAAATTCTTCATTTCAGAAGAATCGGAGGTACTCCTAATTTAGGGTTCAAAACGGCGAAATTTTGGGCGGAATTTTTTTTTTTGTGTATAGGAAAGATGAGGTTGGAAGACTGCTTTTTTTGTGTGTAGGAACATGGCCTATATGATGGATAATTCTAATCAGCAACCCCCGTAGTCGCTGTACGGGGGGTTGCTGAATAGAATTTTCTAATCAGCAACCCCCACGTGATACTCTCGGGTAACAGTGCCGAGGGGTATTGATACTCCGCTCTGATGCTGTGTTCCACCTACCTTAGGTGGTGCTTGATGCGGCGTTTGCGAGGAGTATATACGGCTTACTCAGAGGCGGCCTCCCAGACGCGACACGGACGACCAGGCAAGACGCGACACACTCCAAGATCCTCCCACAATTTCACGGAAAGGATGTCCATTGACTAAGCGGCTTACCGGAGCGAGAGAGGGACGTCCACAGGGTGGTGGTGGTACTGGAAATGCACCTCGCATTGGAGGTTCCCAACGACTTTGTTCGCGGTGCCATAAATCTGGTCATACGCGCCCGCGGTGCCCTTTGGAGGGAGCAGCATAGATTTTTTAGATCATTACTTATTGGACTACTCAAATTCATCCCGCAAACGGGTTAAACATTGCTTAACGGTTGCTGAAGCCTCAAGGGATATGAAAGGTCGAGTATTGTAAGTACAAGTAAATGATCAGCCGATAACAGAGCCCTCCGGGCTGAAGCTGGTGTTGGAATGATATATATTTTTAGAACAGAGAGCGTTGAAGACTTGGTCGAGTTGACTAAGCGACTCGACAGTGACTCGACCAATGGTGATGGGCAACGCCCCACCCAAATTTCAACTCCGACGTTCTTTTCCCACACGCTAAGACCAAACAAAATCGTAGTCACTTTTCTCAACTGACTGTAGGGGACAATTGAGAATATATTTTGCATGTAAGAAATGCTCCAAAACACATTTTAAGGAAAGTCTTCGGGACAGATTTTTTTGAAGTGCTCTCATTGTATCATATTCCTGCAAAAGCAGTATGCAACTACTTGCTTTCCGGTGTTCGAGGGCCTAATCAAAAATTCTGTCCCGGAGACTTTGTTCAGAATGTACTTTTAAACTGCTTTATGTCGAGAGTTTAGGGAAAACGGGGCAGTGAGTATCGAAAAACACGGTCGCGAAATCACCATGCTGGGGCGCATTACGTAAGCTAATTACACTGCTCGGATGATCGTTTCACGCGACATCCACGCGATTTGGGTCGTAAAGCACCTCTAGAGTCTACAGTTTGTTGCCTACAAGGTATTCGAGCAGTCTTTCGAAGTTTTTGTCCCTAGATACTCCCGTACCCATGAAACCACGGAAACACAACAAAATGCTCACTTCCGGCAATGAATTGAGCTTCACTGACCTCCAGATGTTCCAAAAGAGATGTTATATGTTCAAATCCAAGTCTTAAATGGTATGATGTGTTATCGAGCATTAGGAAGGGCAGATACTGCTGAAAGACAGGCCCTTGGTAATTTGATGATTTCCTAGGGTGAGGTTTACAGAACAATGGCCTGAAGGAATACATAGAAAACTGAGAGGCACCATATTCCAAGTGTTAGGATGAGATTTATCAAGTTTCTTGAGCAGCAAATGCCGTATGTGCGGAGAGAATGGATGTGACCGCCGGAAAACAGCTTTTGGGTGGCGACCAAACAAGGACAAACTGCACACATTTGGAACCGCGGTTGCCCATCACCACGACCAAGTCTTTAACGTTGTCTGGTCGTCATGTGATACAGCTGTTCTCAAAAAAGAATACACCTTTTGATTGAGTGGTGCTACTCGATTTTTGCTTACCTTTGTTTGACAGTGAGTCTCTCCACCGCCCCACTCTTTTGCGTCATCGTGTCAGACACGGTGTTGTGACTCCACAACTCTCCCTTGGTGTATTTATACGCCATGCGCACAATGAATTTCTGCCCCAAGCCATTATTTCAATGCAATCTCAAAACCCGCCGCACTACCGGGAGCATACCCGGCAACAGGATGGATGGACTGTCCTTGCGCCCGAGCCCGAACTCCCGCCTCCATATACTCCGGATGCACCACCTGTCGCCCCTGCTGCCAGCGCTGTTCCCGCAGGTATTTTTTTCTTCTTCACTATTTCACGGATGCGACTCATCTCAAGAAAGGAGTCATGCTTACCTTCCAGATCCCGACCAACAGTAACACCATCGGAGCCCCGCCGGTTACGCAAACCAAGAAATACGGCCGCAATGACCCATTTGCAATCGCATTCCTGGAGATCTGCAATGTGATGGGTGTTGATCCGGCGAGCACGTGTGTCGGTTACAAATGGGACAAGGAAGGACAGAATGTGCCGACCCGTCAGTTGACAAACACTCACGATTGGGAGGATTGCCTCGAAACTGGCATCGGGATGACCCAGAGAGCGAGGGTACGACAAGTGGCCTGCATCATCAAAAACCTAGTGCGTTGTGCCTAGGATTGCTCGTCATCATCGCTGATTTCGCTAGAACCTTCCCATTGAAACGGCGTCCGCCGCCAACAGTACCGGTACCAAGCGCAAATCGGCAGCATCCGACAAGCCCTCGGGGAAGAGGACCTTCGACTTCACGAAAGAATACCGCGAGTTAAAAGCCCATCTCCACTGCACAAAACACAAAGACCAATATTGTCATGTGTCGCCTGTCGATGGCCACCATCATCGTGTTGAGCCCGATAACGTATCGCTTTGGGCGAAAGAAATTGTGAGTTGATTCTGTCCTCTATTCGCGCTAAGCATAACTAATCATTTTCGAGTCAGTTGGACATGCGACGGTGAAACAGCCTCCGGAAAACATTGTGTTTCAGGAGCTTTTCTTGCCGGCACGCAAGAAAGCGCGTACCACCAATGCCGAGGCGTCGACGTCCAGCAATCCCTACGTTCCCACCATCCATGTCACCGTCAACACCGGCTCAAGCAGGGGCAACGTCTCCCCTCCGCGTCGAAGCCCTTTGGCAACGATCACGTCAGCGAGTGCCAACAGGAACAATATTGATGTCCCCACCTCTCTCTATCGCTCGCAGTCTCTTAGCCTCGGTGGTGACGAGAATAGCTACACTGATCCCATCCGCTTCCCTCCTGTCACCGACATTCTTCAGTTTATTGACAACTCGGGGATCTTTGAAGACTCGACTGTCCTCACTTTCCCGCAATCATCTTCGCAGATGCGCTGCGGGAATTCCAGATCACTCACGTCAACCAAGTTCCCCTGTTGGACGCCGACTTTTATGTCCAGCAGACTGCCATGCCCATGCAGTTGGCTGAACTTTTCATAGAGGAGTCGATTGCGGCCATTGGAAGGGCACAGAAGGGCAAGAGTGCCGCGTAAACTAACAAAGAACTCACATAACGGCGAGCAAAGTTAAGAAGTTTGTCCGATAATATTCAAAGTAATCTGTACTTTACATTGGCAGCACCGTAGAAGTAATGTATGATAAAATGCGAAATATGTACTTAGTAAATATCTTAAATGTATCCGGAGTGCCTGTACCACCCGTGCGCCTTGTCCGCCGTCATCGACGCAAACACCGCCCGCCAAATCATCGCGTAGGGTGAGTCTGCATGGGGCTCGCTGGCCAATACTGCGTCGGTGTAGTCCCGGTGCGCCCGGATCCATGCTTTGAAGGCTGAGAAGCCTTCTTCAATTGGATCGTAGTCGGGCGAGTACGGCGGCAGGTACTCGAGCCGCATGCCTCTGCAATGGTTCACATTAATCTGATACAGGTGAAGAGGAAGCAAATTGTACGCACCGTTGCTCGATCATCGGACGTAGCTCTGCAGATTTGTGGATGCTCGCGTTGTCCATAACGATGACAGAATTCGGCCCAGGATACAGGTTCATGTCGTCAAGCAGGCCGTCGATGAAGCTGTTAAAGTCTTGAGCTTTGTAGGAGCCCGCGAGAACATCGAGATGCAAAACCCCGCTCAAGGACAGGGCGGGGAGAACTGAATACCTAAAATTTGCGATTCAGTAAACCGGCTCGAAATAAAGAGATGTGGACGCACTTGATTCCACGTATGTATACATCATGTCTTCTTGCCTACTCTCCGCTCTGTGCCCATGCCCAGCCTCGTTTTGTGGTGTTGCGGTTGCAGGCTGCCTCGTCAACGAAAACGAGTTGGTCTGCTCGGTAAGTCGTCGTCATATGGATCTGGTAGTTTGCGCGGGCTTCCTCATCGCGTTGAGAAGCTACTCTCGAAACCTACCGAGATGAAGTCATACAATTAGCAATTGCCTCACTCACCTGCTTTCTGGTGAATCCTCGACACCTCAGGGCCCTCCAAATTGCAAGCAGCGACACATGAACGTCGCAGAGCTCCTGCAGCTCTGCTTGCAACTCATGCAAGTAGATACCCGGTGTTCTTTCGACGAGACCAACCAGGAACTGAACGAAGCAAACATTAGTACGCATGATGATGGTGCAAGGCTAGAAAACTTGCATCGACGTCCACAGTTTGCAAAATCCGCGGTCTGCCTCGGACTCTGAGTGTAGGGGGTGCTTGTAGCCCTTCCGTGTCGTGTCGGTATCGACCAAGGATCTTTTTGACAGAGCTAAGAGATATTTGAAGGTCGGCTGTGATCTCCGTTTGTTTCCGGTGACGGTTGTGGTACAGGTGGACCACGAGCTTTTTCGTGTCGTTGGGAATATCCTTCTTATTTCCGCGTGCCATGAGTGGAAGAGAGGCAATGGAAAGCGGAAGACGAGAAGAGTGGAAGGAAAGAAGCGGAAACTCGTTTCCACTCTCACAGCCACCAGGACGTCGTCCCAGTGGAGTGGTGGAGCAAAACGAGACTCACCGTCAAACAAAGGTAAGCAAAAATCGAGTAGCACCACTCAATCAAAAAGTGTATTCTTTTTTGAAAACAGCTGTATATTGCGGGGATGGCCGGCCGGAGTTTAAAGGCTTCGGGCATAGGTGTGCCGCTCGTCGCAACACTGGCAGACCGGCAGCTGTGATCCGATGACTTCCAAACGGGGGGTTGCTGAATAGCAAAGTTTACATGGGGGTTGCTGAATAGTGGCAACCCCCGTACAACAAAGTACGGGGGTTGCTGATTAGAATTATCCCTATATGATACCCATTTTCACTTTCTTCTTCCACTCTGCCTCCGCCACTTCTATCTCTCGCTTCTGCACTCCGCGGTGAGACCGGTACCTTTTAACAGCAAACTCGGCGACAGGTCCTGTAACTCCATGGCGATAGACACTGGCATACCGATCTGCACGTCGAAAAAATCTTCGAATGGTGGGCAGTGGACAGGCACGGAGAGCTTCTTCAACAAGGTCTTTGGATTTTTGCCACTGACCATTTGACCGCTCACGAAAGTAGCGCTTGATCCAGGCCCAAAAATATTCGATCGGGTTCATCTCCGGATGGAATTTTGGCAGGAAATGGCAGACCATGCCTGGAGCGGCCTCAATAAGCTGTGTATTTCATGGTGAGTCGACCAATCTCAGTGTAAGAATCAAGATGCTAACCAGTTCTAGCTGAGATTTCTCCCCCGCAAAATCCGGTTGATGTGAGAGTAAACGCCTCATGCAACAATCAACTGGTCTCTCATCCTCCTCGTCGCTGTCATTACCACCATCATCAACATTGTACATTCCTAGCTCTTCGTCGGGAGAAGCGCCGTCGAGGTGTGGTTTACGTGCCTTTGCTGCCTTGCACACTTTGCATTCCCCGATCAGTGGCTTACCTTTGTTGTTGGTTGTATAGCCGCGCTCAGCCAGAATCAACTTCATGCCTTTCGGCTGCCCTTCAAACTGCTTATGTGGGTGATCATGTGGGAGATTCTCGTCGAACGTCATCTTCTGTGGCTGGCCACCATAGCCATGAGGATTGTCGAGTGGAATGATGGTGTCCCGCATTGCCGGGACTGCACCGCCAGGTTTAACATTCATCTTTGTGGCAGTTAATGCATCCTTTGCGAGACTGCCATGCGCTGATGAATTGTCGAACACCCAATGAATGATTGCCTTGGGAAATAGACGACGCGCTATAAGAATAGCCTTTGCAAGCTATGTCGGTTTAATCAGATAAATTTGTCATGATAGAAATGCACAGCTCACTTGAACAATCATTTGTTCCATATTCCAATATGCATCGCCGCCTGCCTTGCCGTCGGGGTAAATGACAGTTGTGGATGCAGTGAAGGCCAGACGAAGTTCCTCGATCAATTTTTCATTTTCGGCGATGAGTTCTTCCGTTAGATCAAGGAGGCCATATCGCTCGCACAAAAAACCCGAAATCATGATCAGGCGACCACGGCCTTTCTTTTTAAGGACCTGCTCGCCTGCTTTGAGCCAATACTGGTTATTTTGGTACTCGTTCGAATGGACTGTGGACTCATCATGAACGATGATAACATGTTCGAGTTCCTCATCGCCGAGCTCGAGTAAAATTTCAGCCATATCTGGCTCCACATAGTTGGCTCGGAACGGATCAAGGGCCTCGAGCTCTGCAAGATATTCCTTGCGCCGCTTCTGTACGTCTTTGCGTTCGTGCCCATCCCAATAAACACCTTTTGTGTGGTGCTTGCGACGGTAACCAAGTTTCCAAAGCCAGCGCTGACATTGTCGGATGGAGATGGAAGTTTTCTTCAGTGAAAGCGATGGGAGCAAGGTTTCATTGACATGCTTCTGCAACAATTTTGGGTTGACCTGGTAGAACATTGTTAGAACTTGATTTCTTACATGGACTGTTGCCCACCTTCCCTACTTCGGGTGTTCGGAGCCACCTCTGCACACCCATATGAAATCCTTCGTCGTCAAGAAGGCCGTACTGTTTTGCCCGATTTCCCTGATGAGTTGGCTTGAGAGCCCCGTTCGCCTCGAAGAAACGGGCCTGTGCACAGAGAACCCGCTGGAACGCTGGCCCGCGGCCATGATTTTTGGAAACTCGCAGCGCCGCACACAAACGTCCCATGCGCGGCATCCAGCGATAAAAATCCACCAGTGCAGCAAATAGGACAGTGCTCCGAAAGTCCTTCAACTTGCGGGCCTTTTTTAGGCTGTCCGCTGCAAGACACCCAAGCTCGGAGGGATGGAGGGGAGCAGCGTCATCCAAAACTGTGTCAATCCAGCTGGCAATCTCGTCGGCAACAGCAATGGAATCAATAGCAGTGTCCCCGTCCTTCAAACGAGCTTCCTGTTCAAGCAACTCTGGGGAAATGTCGTCCTCGAGTTCTGATTCATTCACCGACAAGTCGTCAGCTGATGATGCAGAAGACAATTCCTCCTCTTCCTCTTGGCGTAAATCAATGGCCATGGGAGTTCTGGATGAGGAAGAAGCTTCGCTGCCGTCGCCCTTATGGCGCTTAGCGGGAGTAACATGGGAAGCTGAGGAGATTTCTACCTCATCATCAGATGAGATCGAGATAGGCCGAGTTCGTTTGCGGAACATGTCGGTAATTGTGGCCTGCTTATTGGATGGGGCAGTGTTCTGTGGGGTAAGGGCAGCCATCTGCCGTTGAAATTCGACCTCGGAAATGCTGAGCAAGCCTTTTTCGTAGTCTTCTTTGAGTTTCTTGCGCTTTTCCCGTGCTGTGCGCTCCGACATGCCTCCAATACCATATGGGCCACGTTTTTTGCCTTGGAGAAAATTACCATAGACCACGGATGACATTTATTAACAAGGGACCCACCCGTCTGACTATATTTCGGTCCTGCCAGTTGCTGCTCGGCACTTCGCATCTCGGCGGCTTGACGCTTCTGCTCGGCTTTTTCCCGTTGGACCATACGTTTCTCCAGTCTCTCTTCAAATGTCATCGGACGTGGGAGTCGTTCCCATTCAGAATCGGAGAGTTCCTCGGGCTCCTCGTCGCTGCTGGCAGATTCCCATGCCAGATCATCATCTTCGTAATGGCCAGAAGAGGATTGGTCGGGTGGATGGATTTGATTTGATGTAAATGTGCCTGCAGAGCCCCTCTGAGTATGCACTGCTTGTTTTTTACTTCTGGGCATCCTGGATGAGGCCTGTGGACGTCGGGGAGGCGCAAAATGGCAATTGATGGCGCGGCACAGCCATCGGCCCGCCTGATCCGCAATCAAAACGGCGAAATCGAAGTGGCAAAAACATAATTCAAGTTTTTTAATATTCTGCTCCAATAGATGTTGAGACCAGCTTCTTTTGATGCTTTTCCCACAGTTACAGAGTATTATGACTAGAACTGAGGTTGTAGTAGGGATTACCAAATCGGGACTCAAACTTGTCACGAAGTTCGGTCCGCCACCATACCTGCTTCTTGTCTTCATTCCTATGGTGCGCATCGCGTAAACACCACCAACTTTGAACAGCCGCTGATGCCATCAATGATGTCTCAAATCGAGGCCGACCAAAAAAAAATTACACTCACAGGTGGCTGGATGCTTACCGCGGGAGGTTAGATTGCAAAGATGCACAGGCTAAGGTAAAAAAGTTCAGTTATGGCCAGTTTAAGTCTCCCGGCAGGTTGGAGAACGCATGGGACAGGCGATGGATGCAGGACAGGGGCGCGCACGTGATTGATTTATTGATCGCATCAGTGATGTCTCAAATTGACCGCTCCGAAAAAATATTTATTATCAGTTTTGCATCGATGAACTATCCCTCTTGGGGGTTTAATCTACCATGTAATTGGAGTGTTTTGCCCAGAGAACTAGAAGTTTGAGTCATTTGTTCATGCGCAATAAAAGTTGTCGGAGTTTGGTGGTGTTTACGCGATGCGCACCATACCATGGCAACTTTCGCCCCTGCCAATGCTACCTGCCACTTCATCCCTCCGGATGTTATCGTTGAAACTTTTGGTGCTCTGCTAATTGGATTCCTAATCCAACAGTTTCTCCTTGGTGTTGTCGTCACTCAGGCCTGCATATATTTCTCGCGGTTTCACCGCCGCGATATCAAATTCTACCGGTGTGTCTCTTTGACTGCTGCATATGTCAATTAACGACGCAGTCCCGCAGCTACCTTGTCGCTGTAATCCTCCTTGTCAACTGTCTGCATGCAGGTATGAATATGTGAGTAGGAAATTTTGCCAAAACCGCAGATACTTACTCCATCCATAGTCACATAATCTACCGAATCAGCATAACCTACTACAGCCAACGTCTCTCTTTTGCCTCCCAGGGTTGGACGATGTGGGCGGAGCCTGGCGTCACGGTATGACCAAAGTCACAGTCCCACTATTAATTCTTTACTTATCTCAGTCATGTCAGGCCATCGGAGTCCTTATTGCACAATTTTTCTTCATCGATCGATGTTGTCATGTTATAAAAAGGCCATGGACTATTCTTCCGCTATCTGGCTTCCGTAAGTCCGTGCGCGCAATTTGGGGTGTTGTTGAATTGATTTAATGGCAGTTCTACTCCTCCCTGCTGGTTCCGGTCTTGCGTGAGTATTTACATCCCACAGGAAACCGCTGCTTGACTTTTTATGCTTCCTTACAGGATGTCCATCTTGTCATTCAAGGTTAAAGTGTTGAGTGAGATTAACAAGCTTCCGATTCCGACCTCCATCTGGCTGGGATCCGTGCGTTTTATTCACACCTCAATACATTCGCTGAAATACTCAATAGATGGCAGCGACGGACACAGTCATTGGGGGGATTTTGTGCTCAAGTTTCCTTCGCGCGCGGTCCCTCTGTTGTCACACGCCCACCAAGTCTGCACTTACAAAACTCATCTGTCTTTCAATCGAGACCTCCTTCTGCACGGCCGCCTGTGCCGCTATCAATCTCATTCTCGTACGTTATACTCTCTCTGATTTCAACCGTGGTGTCGTTGAGACGTACAGTATCTTACATTGCCCGGCACATTGTACCGGTAAGCCCTACCACAGGGCAAGAGGCTAGATCTGACATGTCCACGTAGTCTCCTGCTACAATTCTCCATGTGCCGCATCTACACCATTATGGTTCTATTCACGCTCCTTCAGCGTGATGGGCTGCGCAAAACGCTTGATGGGCAAGTGATCTACGACATCTCCCTGGTCTTGTTCGAGCCACAGTATAACAACTCGATCAAAGTAAATGCTCTCATTCCAATACTCGAAAGGATGCACTGAATCAGCTGATATATACTCTCTCATAGCATGGTGCCTCCGTAGAGTCAGGCTGCATGGCAACCCAGACAGCGGGAATTGCTTGCTAGTACATTTAGAGAGAAACCCACATTCATTCCGTGTCCGATTTCAATCGTGTGCTCTTAGGGGTAGAAAAAATAACCAGGTGAATACCATCAGGAGCATGGCTGGTAGGTATGTATAGCTGTTCATGCCATCAATAGTAAACACCAAAATACAAAAAATATTGACTCTGAGAGAATTGAACGCGAGTCTCTCCGGCAAACCGTATCCGACTCGCAGTGTTCGCCCAAAGGCCAAAGGGCTTTGAGGCTAAAGGGCTTTGGGGGGGCTTTGTAGTGGCTTTGTAAAGGCCATTGGATCTGTTGCTTGACAATCGCCTCGCCCTGATGCCATATTTTTAGTTCTTTCTTCCACTCCACATCCAGTACCCTTTGTGCTGCAGTCAATACTACTGTCTTTAACACTGAAGGTTATTGTACTTACAGCAATTTGAGGAACATAAGGCGTGCACCGTTTTTTCTGCCTTTTTGGGCAGCTCTTATTGACATCGTAAAGAAATGAAACCGAGGGCCGTGCTCAATACTGCTTTGGAGATATATTGTACGGAGATTTTGGGCATTGGCTCTCTTGGGTTGACGCTGGGATTGTCCGTTTTGGTCTCTTGGGGACATCCCACGGGATATTCGGCTACCCGAATCACAATATGGTAGTTGGGAGCTCTTCGGAACCTCCGTCCAAATTGGGGGTGTACTGAAGCAGAATTCAGGCCGCTGTGGTTGCTTCCAGGCTGCCAAAACCGTCCTTCATCAGCTATTCTTTCCGCCCGCAAAAACAGCGCCAGCCCCGAGCTACAGCCTTGCACCTTGTGTCCACGACGTCAGCTGTGTCGCAGACATCGGGCTCTACCCGTTTCCGCCGACTCAGCGTTCCTGTGGATGCGCTGCGCCCGAACTTCATTTTTTTGCAGCTCGGGACATGGGCCTTGATCTCAGCTTTCAGTGCGTGCTCAAAGAAGAGACGATCACGACTCCGCATGATTTCTTTGATGATCTTAGAGATCCAGAATTGAGCGGAGGATCGCCCCCCGCTGTCACGGGGAACCCGCACATTGGTTTCCAGTCTGGCCAGACAAAAGATGAGAAAATAGCAGAGTTAGAAGCACAACTCAGCCATTTTGAACAGCGGGCTCCCAAGAAGCCAGTAATTTCTGAATCAAAGAAAAGTCAGACCAAGACTGTGGTGGACGATTACATCACTAACTTGGTTCGGCCGGATCAGAAACTCAAAAAGCCAAACCCTAATCACGTTCGGATGACTCCCGGTCGTATTGCGATCGGAAGCACACTGGACAAGGCGATACGAGGCTCTGCCAAGTTGGCATCAGCGCCGCCACCCGGTCCTTCTGATAGCTCCTCGAGTTCAAGTTCTGATGAACCTGAACCATTGAGTGATGGGGAACTGAGCGAAACAGGCAGGCGTTCATCAGCAGCAGCTCGTCATCGGCGGATGTCTTCCCGTAGATCCAGCGGGAACAGATCGCGCATGATTCTGAAACCCATTCCGCCAACCAAGTATGATGGCGAAATGAACGCGACAACGTTCCAGAGATTTGTGCGCGAAAGTTCTGCATATGTAAAAATGGGTCAAGTACCGGTCGAAGACCAGGTATTCTATGTGTCGTATTATCTCAAAGACAAGGCGGCCGATTTTTACAACCAGATAGTCGTCCCGGACGAAGAATCCTTTGATCTTCAAAAGTTCTTTGTCGGCTTGTTCGATTTTATATTCCCACCAGACTTCCGGAATACGCAGCGCAAACGGTTGAATCGCTGCTTTCAGAATGACAAGACGGTGGCAGCTCACATCGCTGAGTTCACACAGATATACAGCACGATTGGGTTAAAACATGATCAGGAACGAGTTGTCAAAGTGTGGAACAGTCTCCGAGGAGACATTCAACAAGAGATGTATCGCAAGGACTTGGATCCCGAGCTATCTTCTTGGGAGGAGGTTGTGAAGGGCGCGGAACGCGCTGAGATTTTACTCAAATTAAATCGAACCAAGAACTCGCCTCCTGGAAATAAGGAGAGCGGCTCGTCCCAACAGAGTGCATCACAGCACAATCGCGACTCCCAGAGTCGTGGAGGCTTCCGTGGCCGTGGCCGTGGCCGCGGACGCGGCGGCAGAGGAGGTTCAGCTCCTAGGGGCGATATTCTCCGTACTTCTGCAGTTGAAGTTCCCAACAGGCCCTCGAGGCCTCCGGGCGACAAGAAAATGTCGGCAGAACGTCGTAATGAGCTCCTTGCGAAAGGACTTTGCTTCACCTGCGAAGAACCAGGTCACCTTTCTCGCAACTGCCCCAAGACATCAACGGTGATCTCGAAAAAGAAAGGCAAGCCACCAGGAATTTCTTCCAACGCGGCTACGATAACGGTTGCATCCACATCTGAATCAAACCGATCTCTCTATGAGAGCACGGAGATTCTTGAAACCATGGCCGTTCTGGTCGATGGTATGGAAGCCGAGGAGGGCGGGGGTCCATTCGATAGTTTTCAACCAGTTTTGGAGACTTCAATCGACCTCCATAACGCACCAGTTTACCAACCTCCCGAAACCACGATTGGAGATTTATTTGCGATGAATCTTAAGCTTGCCCTTCAATTCGCCCAGCCTTACCCTGGCGACGAACTGATGTCAGAAGACGATGTTTTCAGTGAAGAACGGTTCAGCGTGTGTCGTCTCAATGACAATGAGCATATCATCTTCGATGATGCAACTGGGATTGATGTACTCATCAACTCTGCGCTGTTGGAAGGCCCGGAGTTCTGTCCTGGACTCTGGTACGCTGGCAAGCGGCATGAGGAAATGGGCTTGTGGCCAAATGATGTCCCTCGAGAGGAACGATATCTTCTCGAGCTCGGAGACGCGCTGCTTAACGGAGCAAAGATCATATTATCCCAGCTATTTCCCTGTGAGTTTGATAGGTTCGAGGTTAGCGAAAATACCAACGGCATGCTTGTTATTCAAGACAATGCACTCAATTTTGAGGTTTCATTGCCTAAATCGCAACTCAGGGACCAAGACTTCGATCTTGGTGCCTGGTATTATCTCGCCACTCGCGCTCGGAATAGCGACGCCGAGGAATATGATCTCTTGTCGGTATCTGCAACGGACCCTGAATTTATCTCAGAGGATGAAGACCTACCGCCTTTACAAGAAGTAAGCGATTCCGAGAGTGAATCTAGCATACCTGACGCCCTGGACCCGGAAATTCGCATTTACGGTGACCCAACAGAGACCTTTGAAAGTCGGTTGCGGTTGTGGGAACGCGCCATCATTGAACAAGAAAGGAGATTGCGAAATCCCCTTCCTCGAGCGCATCGAATCGGTGATATCTTGGGAGAGAGCTCGGCTGCTCTCCTCGAGTTCCTCCAACCATTTTCTGGAGATGAACAGGTGTCTTGGGCGGATGAGCGACGAGACACCCGACGATTCGAGGTCATCAGAGTTTCAGAAGACTCCTATGAGATTCACGACTCATTTTCGGGCGAGATAACCATCCTACCCTTCGCTTTCCTGAAGGTTCCCCACTTCCAAATCGCACGTTGGTACGCCAGCATTCTGGCACAACAATTGGATGTGGTCGATTATGTCCCTTTTGACCTTCATAGTGTCGCTGTGGATGAGTTACTTGCCAGTGGGGTGGAGCAATATTTTGAAGAGATACGTCGCGAGATCCCCTCTTTCGGACAGTTGCTGGTAGAGAGATTACCTCGGGCGTTGGAAAACGACTCCCCGAGCACCTACCGCATCACGATTCCGTTTGGGGATGATGATTTGCATGAAGATATCTCGGAAGATATTCTGATGAACCCGAGGCTGGACCTGGTGAACTGGGTTCGGAAACGAAAGCTCAAATTCACCTTGAGGGATAATGCTCTCAGTCACGGATGGACAGAGACTCGAGAGTCCGGATATTTAGGTCCGGAATTCGAAGTATTCAAGGAAGAAGCTTTACTCTCGTGTGCGGGTGTCCAAGTACCACCAGGAAGCATCAAGGGAATAGCCCGCACAGCGTCTATGCCTCGCACTCCAGAAAGGGTGGTTGCTAAACCACTTATCATTGTGGTCCTGGTGAACGGCAGCCCTGTTCGCGCGTTAGTCGATTCGGGCTCGCTTGGTGATCTAATCTCAACTACAGTTGCGGATCAACTGAGATTGAAGAAGACCGAGTTGACCGATCCGATCACTCTGCAGTTAGCGGTGCAAGGATCGCGGTCGAAAATCAACCACTCAGTGACGGTGAACTGCCGGTATCAAGACATAAATGCCGCGCGCACCTTCTTTGTTGCCAACCTGAGCGGATACGACATGATTCTGGGAACCGCTTGGCTCTATCAACATAAGGTGAGCATTGGTTTTAACCCTGCGCGCGTCCTAGTCGGAAGTTCTGATGTCTTACCTTTGGAAGGAGTTGCCACCTCGCGAGTTCTTGCAGGGGCGACTACCTTGAAAGAAGACGTACTGAAAGCTGCACGAGAGGAGTTGTTGGAATATGCGGAACCGATTTGTCGCATTGCATCAGATACTCCTTTACCGCCATTGAGAGCAATAAATCACACGATTCCGTTCATTGAAGAGTCTAAGATTTTACCTTGGCGTGCATCGCGATGCCCTGAAGCTCTGAGACCTCAATGAGACGAAAAGCGGAAAGCGTACCTCAATTCGGGGCGCTGGAAAGTTTTCAATGCTGGTAACACCGCACCCATGCTACTCATTCCAAAACCCAAGTCCAACCCACCGCGGTTGCGAGTTGTGGTTGACTTGCGTGCCCGCAATGCAAATACGCGCAAAATGACGTCTCCCTTACCTGACATGGAAGCGATTCTGCGCCGCGTAGCACGGTGCAAGTTCAGATCTTTAATCGACGGCCAGGACGCGTACGAGCAGATACGTGTCGTTCCTGAACATGTTGAACGGACCGCTATGAGCACGCCAGACGGAAACATGGTCAGCTTAGTTCTTCAACAGGGAGATTGCAATGCTCCCGCAACCTACCAGTCACTGATGAACTTCTTATTCTCGGAATACCTTGGGGTCTTCATGGATGTGTATCTCGATGATATTGTCATCTATTCGAACACCTTAAAGGAACATATTGAACATGTAAAGAAAATCATCGACGTACTGCGGGAGCAGAAGTTTTATCTGAACGCAAAGAAGCTTCAGCTTCTGGCCCCTGAACTCAAGGTACTCGGAAGAGTTGTGAACGACAACGGCATCCGTATGGATCCCGATAAAGTCGACTCAGTGCTGGCATGGAAAGTTCCAACCAATCGTGATCTCCTTCGAGGATTCCTTGGGTCTGTCGGATATTTAGCTGAGGACTTGGCCCAAGTTCGGATTTCCATGGGTGTTCTACATGAACTCACCAGTGACTCGCTGCCTTTTCGGTGGGGTTATACTCAGCAACGAGCTTTTGAGGATACCAAGCACACCGTGCATGTGGGACGCAACCACCACCGCACACCACTCCAGTACGAAGAAGGAAGGCCGCCCATCTTCTTGGTTACGGATGGATGTAGCTCTGGCATCGCAGGAGTTGTCTGCCAGGGTGCGGACTGGAAAAGCGCTAAAGTAGCCGCCTTTTTCTCCGCCAAGTTGAACCCAGCCCAACAAAATTACCCTGTACACGAGATAGAGATGCTCGCTGGTGTTGAAGCGATGCTGAGGCACCGAGATATCCTACAGGGCTGTCGATTTACGTGGGTGACCGACCACAAAGGTTTAATTCACCTTGTGAACCAGAAGAACTTGTCGGGACGGCAAGCTCGTTGGGTTGAAAAGATATCTGGCTTCGACTTCGAGGTCAAATATGTGCCAGGGACTGAAAATGTCCTGGCCGATGCCCTTTCACGCATATACTCGAATGAAGCCCCAGGAACCGTGCGCTCGCGCTCCGAATACACTTACCACGATGTGGTTGATAACGATGGCATTGAGCTCAATTCGATCTCGATGCCTGTGTTCGCAGGCGGCGAGGCAGCTGCACTCACGAGTGATCGTGTTACGAGGTCTATGGCTCGACGCGCCAAGACGGAACAAGGTTCTAAGGCCGTTTCAGCTGATCAGGCTGAATTTGGGTCGAACTTATTAGGCAACCCAAAGGAGGGCGGGGTACACCAAAAAATACTTCCAAAACGCCGTTCAAAACCGTTCCTGAAACGCCTTCTGAACCACGTGCACCAGACGAACTCAGTTCTGAAATAGCAGAAGAGCTTGAACAGATGGATGAGTCGCTACTTCAAGTTGTGAATGGTGGCTGGAAAGGTCTTGAAATCTCTAAGTTTGTGGCGAATAAGTACGGGGACGATCCATTCTTTAAGACGATACTGGAAAGTCCCAAAGCATACCGCAACTTCGAAGTCGAGAATGGGCTGATATTCTTGAAAGAGACGGACCGCCGTGTTCTTTGCATCCCTCATATTACCTATCATGGACGCAATCTGTCGGAGATTATTATCTCTGAAGCTCACTCAGTGTTAGCTCACCTCGGGCCAAAGAAGACCTTGGATTATCTTCGTGACCACGTCTGGTGGAAGGACATGGTTGGCGACACATACAGCTATTGCCAGGCGTGTCATACGTGCAAGCAAAGCAAGCCGAGTAACCAAAAGCCTTACGGTTTATTGTACTCATTGAACCCTCCACTTCAACCGTGGGAGTCCATTGGCGTGGACTTTGTCGGGCCGTTACCTGAATCCAAGAACCGCGACGCGACATTCAACTCCATTACGGTAGTGATAGACTTGCTCACCGGGATGGTTCATCTAATTCCTGGCCGTATCAACTATACGGCAAGGCAAATGACTGAGTTAATCTTCGAGGAAATCTATAAACTACATGGCTTACCCAAGTCAATTGTGAGCGAC
Source organism: Mycena sp. CBHHK59/15 (assembly GCA_029204085.1). Lineage (NCBI taxonomy): Eukaryota > Fungi > Basidiomycota > Agaricomycetes > Agaricales > Mycenaceae > Mycena > Mycena sp. CBHHK59/15. The sequence continues at coordinate 30,079 of JARGXW010000437.1, read as the reverse complement.
CGAGACGTTCTATTCACTAGCACGTTCTGGAGGCGCTTGCACGAGTTAATCGGTGTAAAGCTGAATATGTCCAGCGCGTACCATCCCGAGTCGGATGGAGGTACGGAACGAGCCAACCGCACCGTAACACAAATGTTACGCCAGTGTATTGAACCCAAACAGCGCGACTGGGTGTCCAAATTACCCATGGTTGAATTTGCGATGAATTCAGCACGCTCTGAGAGTACGGGCTATGCACCTTTCTTCTTGAACACCGGCCGAATGCCGAGATCTCTGCTATGGAATGTAGATCGCAACAAGGAGTTTCCCGGGGTCGCAACGTTCGCCCTACAACGCCGTCTTGCAATCATGTCTGCACATGATAGCATGATTGCAGCTCGGGTTAAACAAACCCGGAATGCGAACCGAAAACGTCAGATCGCGCCATTCACAGAAGGAGACTTGGTTTACCTCTCAGCGAAGAACATCAAATTTGAAAAAGGTCTAGCGCGGAAATTAATCCCCAAATACGTTGGACCGTACAAGATCAGTCGTGATTTGGGAATAACTCATTCCAGATTGACTTACCTCCGAACATGAAACAACGAGGGGTCCATGATGTATTCCACGCCTCATTGTTGCGCATTCACATCCCGAATGACGATCATAGGTTCCCAGGACGATTGGAGTGCCAACTGGGAATTACCAGTGAATACCAGACAAACGAGTGGGCTGTGGATCGCATAGTCAGCCACTATGGCCGACGCACCGAGTCCCTCTTCCAGATTCTGTGGAAAACCGGAGATAAGACGTGGATGTCTTATGATCAGGCACGGTCCCTGACCGCTTTGCCCGAATACCTAGAAACACAAGGTATAAGCGACATCAAGGAATTAGGTTACGGATTGGGACAACCACCGAACCACGAGGAAGCGCTGATGGCCGGAAGTATCTCAATAGAGACGTCGGATAAGAAGAACGAGGAATCTGTTTCCTCGCTTACTTTAATCCCCACTTTCCTGCGCCGCATCTTTGTCACCAACATGCTCACAGGGGAATTTGACTTGGACCGCCTGGCTCGCGAGTACCACCGCTATAATCTGGAACATGCCCGCCTCATTCGCTACGACAGACTGTCTTTCTTGGCTCGGCTCATCGAGGACGGCCCATTCCTGATGATCTCTGCGCACCAGGTCCAACTGTATGTCGTGCACAACACCCTTCTGCACCATGCCACGATCGTTCATCGTTTTAATCCCGTCGGCTACCGCGAGTTCATCGACTTCATGAATCGTGATGACAAGGATCGGCTGGCAAGCACTCGGGCCTCTGCTGGGCCTATTGGAGCGAGATCGAGGGTCGCGTGAAATATCCGTTTCCTGACCTCGAGCCTGCGACCATCGCCCACTTCCTTGTTCGCGATTCCGACCTCGAGACGGGTGAGACCGTCCGGGACGGCTTTACGCAGGTCCCCACTCTGTGGTACAACAACCAGATGCGTGCACTCCAGAATCGCGAGGTGAATCGCTTCCGGTATGCGGAGCAGTCGAGGCTTGCCAAGCGGAACTTCGCAGGGCTTCCCGACATCAACTCGCCTGCGAACAAGGCCGCGTTGAACCGGAAGCGGGCCCAGGAGGAGGAGGAGTTCCAGGCTCGTCGCGCTGAGCGCCAGCGCCAGCATGAGCACGACGCCGAGGCTGCAGCTACTATGCATGTTGCCTCTACTGTTGTGCAGGATGTTGTGCCTGCCCAGCTTGCCGCCATCGCTTCCCTTCCCTCCACCTCGAACATCGAGAATGCCGCCACCATCACTTCTGGCTCCACTTCCAATTATGACACCGGTTCCTTTTCCTCCGCTAGACATGGCTATACCAACATCGGTTCTTCTTCCTCGACGTTGGGTTCGATTTCCCCTGTCCCTTCCTCCTTCGTCGGCTCCCTAGCGGGCTCTGTTGCTGGAGGTTCTATGGCGGGATCGCCTTACCATATGGGTTCTCCTTACGAGTTTGGTGCCGGCAGTTTCGACGCTGCGGCCCAACTTCTCGAGGACACCGCTCATCTTGCCTTGGGCTTCGATAGTGGTACACTGGGAGGAGACGCGGACGCCACAGGGGAGGACGAGAACATGGCAGATGCCAGTACCTTCACCACTGCCTCTGCAGCTTAGGCCGTCGCCTGTGGCGTCGGCCTGGAGGGCGTATGTAACGGAACGCTTTCCCACGCGTACGACTTCGAACCACGTACTTGATCGAGTACGCCGTCTTGATTATCTCTTTATCTTATCTTTGCTTCCCCTGTGCTTATCACTATCTTTTACCGCCTTACGGACTATACCCCGCACTCATCACATCACATTCCTTACCTCCATTCCACATTATTTACATAGCCACAAGATCGTAGTATAAATACCCGTATGTACGTAGTTAGGCCTTCGGTCAATTCTATCCTTACGCCAGTTATCTTGTCGGTTCGACCACCCGACTTTCCCGTGTGCCGAGAACAGCCCCAGCTCCTCGTCACAGTCGCATGCGAATCCTGGAAATGAAATTCAGGTCGCACCACAGTGAATGGTGTTTGGGGCGGTCTGTTTTGAGCGGTGGTCGGCGCCAAGGGGGTGGAAGGGACGGTGCTCTTCCGGCCAGTTGTGGTGCCATTCTGTAGACGTGTCTGATGTGCCTTGTCGGCCTTCTGCTGGTTTTTCTGCCGCTCGTCCACTGAATCGCACCAAGTCAGCCAAACGAAGGATCACGGAGAAGAAACAAGTACATACTGTGATTTTGGAGGCCTTGCGTTACCCTGGGCTCGCGGTGGCCCCTCCCAACGTGCTGAGGACGGCTGCTGAGGTTATTAGGAAAAGAGATGCGAGCGGACATGGTGGTGGTCAGGAGAAGGAGATCGGACTTTGAAAAATACACCAACCACCTTGAAACGCGAAATTGCGCATGCACTGCGCATGCTTCCTTGATGCGTTGCTGATGCGTATTTGAAATTAAAATATACGGGTCCTTCACCACTGCACCATGGCTTTCTGCGCATTTTGCCAGCGCACATTTGGGAATAGTAGTCTTGCGCAGCGCCACCAGCTGCAGGATCCTGCATGTAAACCACAGGTGGAGGCACGTCTGGGAACTAGACTGACAAATCTTACCTCTCGGAGTCGGCGTCGGCGTTGTTGTAGGGTAAGTGCTCTCGAGTCTGCGACCGTTCTCTTCAGACTGAATATATTGACAGAGGTACAAGTTACTCACCTGCGACCGTTCTCTTCAGACTGAAGAGATCGGCCGCAGGCCTCCAGTAAATACGTAGCCCATGCAAACCAAACACCGCGTAGACATCGCGTCCCCATCCGGACTGGATAGCGGGGTCAATACTACAACACTCCCCCTGACCGCGCTATCCAATAGGAGGGGCGAAGTCCAGCCCGACCATACGGCGAAGCCGCGCTGTCGTGTCGCGCGGGAGGATTTTGGTGAGAAGGTCGGCGGGGTTGGCGCCTGATTGACAGTAATGAATTGTGATACTTTTGTTTTCGACAAGGTCGCGAATATAGTGATACTTGAGGGCTATATGTTTTGCTTTGTCGTGCATCGCGGGGTTTTCGGCAACTGAGATAGCAGACTGATTGTCACAGTGCATCGGCGACGAGTGATCCAAGGGCCGGTCCATCAGCTCACCGAGGAGGTTCCGAACAAAGGTGAGCTCCCTGCCCGAGTGACTGCCTGCGACATATTCCGCTTCCATCGTGGATTGCGCGGCAACACTTTGCAACCGACTTATCCACGATACCGCGCCACCTGCGAGAAGGACGATGGTGCCGGAGGTCGAGCGCATCTTATCCTTGTCACCCGCCCAGTCCGCGTCCGTATAGCAGATCAAAGATTGAGAGATGGGCGCTGTCGAACGCCCTGGTGCGCGGTGATAGGTGATGCCAAGGTCGAGCGTGCCTTTGATGTATCGCAAGAGGTGCATCAGAGCGTTCCAATGCTCAATGCTGGGGTTCGAGCTATACCGACTGCCAACTCCCACAGCAAACGCCAGGTCACCGCGCGTGCCCAGCATTCCATACATCACACGTCCGAGAAGGCGCAAGTCGTCATTAGGGATCTTCAAACCTCAGATTTCGACCTCATTTCGGGATTATTCTACTGAGGAACCCGGCTTTCAATGGAAACCCCTGACAAAAAAATTGTGTTATTTGGAAACCAAGGGTTTCTCTCACCGGCGGTCGGTGCAAGGCGGGTGCCAAGTGCGGGGACTCGGCAACTCGGCACTTCGGCACACGGTCACATGACTGTCATGCTAACTTTTCACGACGTTCAAGCAATGCCAACAAGCACTTGGGGGCAGGATTTTCGGCAGCTAAACAAATATTTATAACATCTAAGGCCCCTCACCGTAGTTAGAATTCCTTAGCTGGATGATCCTGATCAGATTTTGCAAACTTATAAGTTGAATAGCTCAGGTCATTGTTCAATGATATTTTAATCTCAACACAATAATCTACAACTGGAGAGGACATTTTGAGCGATTGTGACCCTCCTGCCGACACAGTGCACATTTGTAGGTCCCGCCAACCCAGGATGTTTTGGGAGCAGAAGCCTATTTGGGCCTCAAAATTTCGCCGTCACCATCACCTATGCCGAAATTGTTCACTTCACGACTCTCTGTCATCCGTCACCTGAACATTCGGTCGAAACGGTACAGTATTCCCCCCAAACTTGTAGCTGTACTGCCAGCATCACAAAGACAGAGAGGTCTGTATAGAGCTTCTTGAAGGTAACAGTTGTGGCCTCGGGGGTCATTTCGGTTGGACGCATCGAGCTAGCCATTCTGTGAAAATGAAATCGCGGTATGCGCGATGTGTTGTGTGGCCAACTTTGGCTGGCCATTGACCGAGTTTCAAACTCCGACGCTTCATCCGGCCATCCTGCGGCGACGGTGGAGGGGCTTTCAAATAGACATTTTGAAGGATTTCCAAAAAAGGGGGGTTTCTTTTGAAAGCCGGGTTCCTCAGTAGAATAATCCCTCATTTCGACTCCATTTCGATTTTCATTTCGGCCTTGTCTACTGTGACCTGATGTGACTATTCTGAAACTGATGTTTTGATTTGGCAGCTCTGTTCGGCCAAACGTCCGATGCCATGCGCTCGCTGCGCGCCTCTTCCCGCCGCCATTCCCGCCCTTCAAAATTTGGCACGGGTAAAATGGTTACAACCAAACTAACCACAGGGCATGTCTACTGAGTAATAGACATAGTGGATGGCTCAAAGTGCTCCACACTGATTGGTCTAGAGGCAGAATGCACAGCTCAATGTGGCGAACGATGGGCGGGATGCAGCGGGCGACACCCAACATATGATGAGCGGGGAAAAAAGCCTTCCGAAATGAAATTTCAACTCTGATCGTGATTGCGAAATGAAATTTCGGAAGTTGCCGTGTCACACTGGCTCAAAATGAGAAATCGAAATGAAGTCGAAATGAGGTCGAAATCTGAGGTTTGAAGATCCCTATTGTCAGCCATAGTTTCCGCTGCTCGTCGGTTTTTGGTGACATTTCTTTGGTTAATTTCGTGCCGACAGGGAAAGGGGTAGACACAGGCCTGCAGTCGGACATGCCGAAGTGTTCGAGCACGCCCTCGAAATATTTCCGTTGAGAAATCCGCACAGTCCCCGCTTCGAGTCCTGTTCAATTTCTAGCCCCAAACAGTATGACGCGACGCCAATATCCTTCATCTTTAATCGGGCTGATAGCTTCGACTTCACAGAATTCCAGGTAGCTTCGTCATTTGTAGCTCCTTGGAGGTCGTCCACATAGAGTGCAATGACGACGATGATGTCGCCGCGTCGGCAAAGATAGATGCTGTGGTCGGATTGGAGGCGCGTGAAGCCGAGGGATTGAATGTGGAGTCTATCAGCCGGTACCACTGGCGAGAAGCTTGCTTGAGGCCGTAGAGGGATTTATGAAGGCGTAAGACCATCTCATCGCCCTGCGCATTTAGTTTTGGTGGAAGGCCGGAGGCTGGGACATATAAATTTCCTCATCAAGCTCCAGCGTTGAGGAAAGCGGTAACGACATCCATTTGGTAGATTGTGAGGCCGTAGTAGGCAGCGACGGCAAACATAACGCGAAGAGACGTGAATTTGACGACAGGGGCAAAAGTATCCGTGTAATCAAATCCCAAATATTTGGGTGAAACCACGTGCCACGAGTCGAGCCTTGAATCTCTCGAGCTCATTCCATTGGTTTCTTTTCACGCTGAAAACCCACTTGCACGTTATCATCTTCCTCCCCTCTGGAAGCTCCGCATACTCGAAGGTCCCCGTGTCCACAAGCGCACTAAATTCGGCTGCCATTGCATTGGGCCACTCGGCAGATTCTGTGCTCGCCATTGCTTGACGGAATGTCAACGGACAGGGATTGGGGCCTGTGGAACCCTTGCAGGACGTGCTTGGGCTTGGTCATCTTCCTCCTCCTCCTCCTCAAGCACAGGTATGTCTGCACTTCCACAGGCAACTTGTGCTGGTAACGACCCTTTTTCAGGTTTTCACGCTCATCCACCATGTCCACCAAGCGAGCAGGGAGCTTGCGCGTCCGCAACGGCCTTGCCTCGTTAACTGGTGCCTCAGGTGTGTGAACCTCTGGCTCCTCCTGTTCCTCAGGCTCATATGCTCCAGCGTTCGGCGCTTGGGTGGGGTCTGGATTCTCGGGAGTGAAGGGAGGCCCGTTGGCATCCACGGGAGGGTTCGGTGCTTTGACAGGAGGGTGGGAATGATGGGTGGCAGGTTACAAAGGTCCGTGATAACTTCAGTCCATCCAGAACTCCGTCCACGCTCATAGGTCACATCTCTAGACTTGTAGACCCGTCGATTTACACGATCGTAGCACTTGTACGCCTTTGACTCCGTACCCGGGAGTGTGTAGTACCCCAATAGAATGCACTTTACCCCCGTCTTCGCCAGCGCTGGGCGCCCTTTTACTGGAAGCACTGACACCCACACCTCGCAACCAAATGGGCGCAAGTGGCTTACATCCTGCCGCTCATTCTTCCACACTTCCTCCGGGATGCGCCCATCCAGGGAGGACCGTGTCGGACAGAAGTTCCTCGTTGTAGCCCCATACGCAACGGGCGTCGGCCCAGAAACCGATAGAGAGATCAGCCTCGGTCAAATTCGCCAGAGCACTGTAGAAGATGGGTTTGTCCCGGGCTTGGAACTGGGGGAGCTGGTCGTGTGTAAGCCTGTGGAGGAGCCGTAGTGTAGATATAGAATAATTGTGGACAGAAATGCACTCAGCTTAGGACTATATTCGACTCTAGGACTCGCTATCTCGCCGTCCACTCGTTGGACGCTCAGAACTCGAAGAGGGCACTCAGGACTTTAGAGAGAAGATGGGGGGGGAAAGCAAGAGGAAGTCCCTTTATGTCGCATTTAGCCAGCTTAATACAGGATCAGGGTGGCTGTACACGTACTCGTGCGTCACCAGAGCCTGGCAGAACGACAGGAATGAGAATACAACGTTGCGTAAGTAAATTGTCCGTGATATAGCCTCGAGCTAACCACATCGTCCGAACGCCAATTGACCAGGATGTGCGCAAAGACGGAATAGGGAGATGCGGAGCCCCCGAACAACGCTGCCGAGAAGATGACCAATCCTCTGGCGAGTCAATCCCGGCGCACACCTCGTCAACCGCGCGTTCTTCAGATGCGATGTCGCCGTTGGCCTAAAGATGGGGTTAGGGAGAGTGTAGTTCAGTAAATAGGATAGATGTGAGGCATGGAGGTTATCAGAATGCTTATCGAGAATGAGGGAAAACGGGTATCAGCCGGGACCTGGGCGCGATGCGCTTCCAACGATGCTTTGATGCGTGAGAGCGAAAGCGAGGCGCGATCACGTGTGGTGATGGCGCGCGCGTTGACGTGTCGTGCGAGCGTAATCGTGGTGGTGAAGTGAACGGGGACCTAGATAGAAGAATAACCGATGGAGAGAGATAATGAGTGGGAATGGAATAGATGAGAGGAATGGTGAGCGAGTGGCTGTTAATGCCCGCGTGGGAACACACGCATAATGCACAGAGATGCACTAGCGATGAGGTGCCTAGTGGCACTTCCACAGAGGGGGATACTTTGGATTCCGCCTCGGATCCCGCATTAGTGGTAATGGAACGACGGAGCAGAAACAGGGTGGATGCGATGGGAAATGGGGGATAGAAGGAAGGAAAAGTGGTGAATTCAAACGCGATCACTCAGCTCATGCCAGCAGAATCGGAGGTGCTCGCCCGTCAGAACTCGGTAGTGGTGAGCGCCCGCACGTAGCTCCGCGTCGACGGTTCCCGATTCCGAGTGGGGATCGTGTAATAAGACTGAGGCTGGGGAAGAATGGGCATTGTGAGAGAGAGACGATGAAGATGGTAAGAGTGAGAGGGAAAGGAGCGAGACATGGAAGGCTGAAATGATCAAAACAGCTCAAAAAGGGGGAAAAATCGGCCGCGCCCTAAGTTCCGCAAAGAGCTGTAAATGAGCTTCACCGCCAAGACGTGAAAGGAATTTAAGTTTGGCATCAGATTGAGCATGTCGTTGTGCTAGAAGAGATAATGCGGCAAAAGGATGATCCAGACTTGATCAAAATTCTCAAACGATTGCGCAAAGGACTTTGTACAGCAGAGGACAAAGATATTCTGGACAAATATGTGTTATCGAGCGAGCAATGTAGTGAACAAACCCGAGCGCTTACTGATATCAAGCGGTGGATTGTCGACCCGGCCCAAGCGTGCCCATTAATTGTTTACACAAACTGTGCATGAGACTGCCACAATGGCAACATGGCTAAGGCCTTCACTACTGCGACGGGTCAAAGCCGCCATCTTTATCACTCAAAGGACACGAGGGGACGAGGGAGGAAACGACCTCAGCTCACTGGAATGGCACATTTCCTTGCCCAACTCCTGATACGTTTTTAGTCGCTTGGCAGTTCAGGGGACATGTGCCTGTGTGGACATGGCCCCGAGGGACATATTCCGCACCATCCAGCTCTACCTCCTCGCGGTCGATGCCCCGAAAGTGGATGCCCGGCTTTCAGAACAGAAAGTCCTTCTGCCTCTTCGGATGCCACAGACTAACCATCGTCGTCAGGCTACCTTTGATTCGATCGACCCTGGTCGGACTTTATGCCAGCAACATGAGTGCGGTCATCCATACATCTCACACATCCCATCCCTGGAATGGGTACACCAGCCCTGAGCCTGTAACTCAGACCGGACCACACATGGTTTCCAGCTCCTGGATATGAAGTTCGTCCATCCTGATTCAGGCCGGAAATGCTTGATAAAGAGAACACAGGTGCCGCTGGTCCCGGCTTTTGCGATGACGGCGCACAAAGCACAAGGCAAAACAATGGATGCCGTTATCATGGATTTGGAAAGCCCAAATGGAACTGAATCACCGTATGTTATGCTGTCACGAGCCACATCTCTTGCCGGGGTCTATATTCTGCGGCCGTTCAAGAAGAAGGTGATTCAACGCCGTCCAAGTCAAGATGTACGCGAAGAGTTCCGCCGGATGGACATGCTGTACCACCAGACCATAATGCGGTATGGAACAGCGGCAGAGGCGGCGGAAGCCCAGAAGTATTTGGTCGACAGTTTCTCGGTTCAGGCTCTGCCAAATCTTGATGAACCGGAGGAGGAGGCCATGGATGGCGACGCGCGCCAGCTGGAGCACCTGCAAAGGATGAATTCCCGGTTGATCGCCGAAGCATCGCCACTGGCACAGCATGATCGGCTGCCTGCCTCTTCCCTCAACACTCGCCGACGGGCTCGAATCGTGAAAGTCCCTGTGGACCTTCATTCCTCAAGTTCATGCCGCGGGACGAAACGGGGTTTCCCAGAGGCTGCGCCTGAATCCATGCGCAAGCGTAGGCGTCGTGAACACATAGAACGGGGATAATATCGGTAAGGATGAAACGCTCATGATTTTGCCCAGATATTCTGTGATTTTCTTTGACGTTCCCGCCGCAGGCCGCTCGCATGCAGAATCTTCCGCGAATGTTCTCCGCCTTTTATGAGATTCCCGCCTCCGGCCGCTACCACATAAATACCGCATACGCCCTCGCCTTGTCGTTGCTTCGTTCCCTTCCCACTCTCATTTACTAGTCCTCTCGTGTCCAGGAAAATCCACAGTTATCAAGGCTCTGATCCGATTTTTCGAGGATAGAGGAGAGAGCCACCGATTCATCGTGCTGGCTCCGACTGGAAGTACGGCCACATTGCTTGGTGGAAGTACTTATTATTCTATTCTTGGTATCAGAGATAATCTCAGGAAAGAAGGACATGAAGGTGTCCGAATCCAACAAGTGCAAGAGCGCTTAAGAGGTGCAGCAGAAGGGTCGTTTGCGATACCGTGAGAACATCACAATCAATTTACCCTTTTTAGGAAATTACCATCAAACGGCGTTCTTTTCCATGTTCCACACGTTGTCCGGGGGTCTGAGGCTGTGAGATGAATCTCAGATGTCTAATTGGCCCCCAGATATGCTCTCAGCAATTCCTGAGCTTGTATTTTGCCCCAGTAATGCCATTAGTTTATGCTGATTAGCCCACTGTAAATGTTGCTTGAATGATGGAAAATGAGCCCATTGAGTGCGGATTTTCACCCAATTCTATACGATATATGTATATCTTGGATTTTAATTTTGCATCGAGCATCTGCGGGTTATAAGGCACCGAACAGCCAGAATTGATGGTAATTTCCTAAAAGGTAAGTAAATTGATCTTCCCGCAACTGTACACCAGTTGAGCCGCCGGCGGCTAAATTTTCCCTGGCTTTTCCTGAGCACGCATTAAGGGTGTAAAAAACATTGTAAAGCGTGTAAACATCGGCTGTCGCTTCACCAGATATTTTATATCTCAACTGTGTCTGCCATGGGTGTCACCTTAGAAGGGGTTTATTAGCCGGCCTGAAGTTCTCGGCAGGGCCAGAAGACCACAAAAGACTAACCTGTGAGCCCGTTTGGAGGGGTTTTTTTCACAGTTTTTTACATGCAGGTCGGAGGGCCCCCATATAACATACATATTTTACCCTGTAATTTACATGTAAAATTGGGCCGATGTAATTTACATTGACAAATTTTAGCCAGCACTAACTGGTGTACCGAAAATTGTGGAGATGTTGATTTTTCTGCAGCTACATTTTTAACCACGTAACCCTATTTCCCTCACTGCAATCCATTACATCTTCAAACGCGTGACTGTATTGCCCTAACTGCAAACTCGATAGCTCTGATCATTCCGAATTATTCCAGAAGATCTAGCTATATTCCATGTTGATCCGTGCAGAACTCACCGAGATACAGGTAATTCTTTCGTAGGGATCAAAATCATCCCAAAATGTTACATCTTTCGAAATACATCAAGGCCTTCCCTGGCCAAACTCTATGCCATTTGAACATGCATAAATGCCTATAGACTGCATTGATCCCCAGACTGCCCCCTTCAACCAATGTCACTGAATATACAATATTTTTACAACTTTTTTTCTATCACTAATTCCCCATGAGTTAGCTGAGTAGATCTATATAGGTTTCATGTCAATCGGGGCAGAACCCAATGAGACATGGAGAATTCTTTGAAAACAGCCCAAAACGGAAAATTTCCGTCTGCGCCTTCGGTACTGCCAATAGCTGTAATTTTCCGTTCGGGCCCTCGGTACTGAAATTAGCTGTAATAATATGGGACGAAGCCCTATGATACACCGCCATTCGAACATTTTATTTTTCAAATATCCAAAGACGATAATTTTGAAAGATTTCCCCGGACATGTAAAATAGGTCATCAAAAGTTAAAACATTTCATAAACATTTTTTCAGGCAAACGTTCCTGCGGGGTCGCGGTAACACCGCTGGAACCTTTCAGAAACATCATGGGAAATATTGCTGAAATATTGCAGTATAAAATCCAGGCAACTGAGGAAGACCTGTGGACTGCTGATTCGGTCTCAGAAATGCAGTTATAAGTAGTAGTTCCCTCAGCTGCAACCATTGCACGACTGGGAAGGATCTGGACGGATTTTCTCCTGACCTGCATTACGCACACGACCATGCACTCACAAGTACTGTGCTTTTTCGTTCAATTCGGCAGTCACGTGTCACGCACCCCCCTGCCGGTGACGAAATTTGGTTGTTGTCACAGGTCACGCAGGGGTCTGCCGAATAGAAAATCTGTGTCACACGAAATTTTCGCGGGTGTCAAGCAAAATTTCGCCAGCAGCGGAATTGCCGAAATGGTTTTTTTTTCGGTCACGCGTCACACCCCCTCCCGAATTGAATGACAGGCGCTCGTTTAGGCCCATTTCTGAGTCAAATCACTCCAAATAAAATTGTGGCATGAAATTCGAGGGATTTCAGGGATTCTTGAACAATTTAAGCCATATGATACCGGTTGCGTTGTCTCAGAATAAAATAATCAGGAGTTTTCTCGAAAACCGACTTGGCAGATTCGCACGCGATCAAAAAACCGCGAAGGCAGGCTGGAAGTACTTGAAAAATGGAGTATATTCACAATTTAGTTCACCAGAATCAATGGGGTTTTGAGCTCGCAACGTGGCCCGCAAGTTGGCTATTTTCAGTATTTTTGGCACAAAAAGGCCCCAAAATGCCCAACTTGTACGCCCTGGTGCAGCCCAGATCACTATAAATTTAGGTCAACCAACATAATGCAATGTTGAAATAGTAGGAGAGAAACCTGTAAAAGAAGACACTGCCAAATACAGCCTAGCGGATTTTGAAAAGCGTGACTTGGTATGGAGAGCTAATTGCATGCCGCAAATTGCCAGATGATACCCAGCACTATTCTGAGCAGCCCTGTCTGTTTGAAATTGTCCCGGCTGCTTTGGCTGTTAAACCAGAGGTCACGGAACTCTCCATATCGACTGTGGCACGCGTGACTGACGAATTGAAGGTAATACTACAGTATGCTGGAAACTCTCCCGGTGTTCATGCCGTTGATTCGGCCAAAACATCGGTGGGCATTCCACTCCTGCAGCTCAAAGAGGGTAAATTGTGAGAAAGCAGTGCCAAACACAGAAACTATTGTGCAACTTGCTTCGGCGGAGGTCAATTTGCCAGAAATTTAAGCTGGAAACCACCCCTAGTGATGTTCAGGGCCCGGCTTGAGGCCCTAGGCCCGCCAGGCCAAGCCCGGGCTTGATCAAGCCGGGCCGGGCCCGCTGCAGGGCCTGAGCGGGCTCAGGGCTTGGGCATCAAGATTTTCAAGCCCGAGCCGGGCCCTCAAGCCCGGGCCTGAGCAGCGGCCAGGTAAGGCAATTTCTCGGTCATTTATGAATGCAAACTTGAAGGTTTTGGGCACTTCAAGTGAAGATTCAGTACGAATCTCACGTAAAAAGAAACTAGAGCAAGCAATCACTATAATTTGGGACATCAAGTTGAACCAAAGTTGAACATGGCATGTCCGAAAGCGGAAATTGTGGTTCAGTTGCTCAACTATGAACTCGTTAAGAATTCCAATGATATTGTATCACTCACACAAGATGTAGACAACACTCCTTCACTCAAAAACTGGTCCAGGACTCGATTTAAAAGGCCCCCATTCAGGCCCGGGCCCAAGCCCAAGCCCCGGGCCTGAAGCCCTACCAGCGGGCTTGGGCTTGGGCTTGGAGAATCTCAAGCCCAAGCCTGCTCAGGCCGGGCCCAAGCCCGGGCCTTCAGGCCAGGCCGGGCCCTGAGCATCACTAACCACCCCGATGTTCATGCCGTTGATTCGGCCAAAACATTGGTGGGCATTCCACTGCCGCAGCTCGAAGATACAAAACTGTGAGAAAACAGAGCCAAACACCGAAAATATTGTGCACCTTGCTTCGTCGGGGGTTAATTTGCCTGAAATTTATTCTGGAAACCCTCCCGACCTTTGCGGTACACCACCGTTTGGCAGTTGAGGGTTGAATTGATGTAATCCGGCTCATGTCGACCTGGTATCAGACAAGCCTGAATTCGATGCGACATCAACGTCGGATTAATCTTGAGTACTAGACATCGTTATTCCATGAAACTGACCTTGAAAATTGGGCCGGAACAAATACGCGATTTTGACGTCTAGCCGACATCAGCGACCGCCGGATCCGATGTGGGATCAACGAAATTTCCCCAACGTCGTTTCGACGTCGGGTTCAGGCCAATCCCACATCTTCTGGCCGCATGCCTTCTTCTCCCCTTGAATTGCGTAACCAACCCTGGATAGGGATGGGCACGGGTCCGGGTCCGGGTACAAATCAGTTGACCCGGACCCCAACCCGTAAAACCCGAACCCGAACCCGCGGGTTTACGGGTTGCTCACGGGTCGTCGGCGAGCCCTGCCGACCGTGATCCGGGTCTCGGCATCGCCTACCGACAAGGTTCCGATGTCAGGCACGTCCAGGGACAGTGTTTTTAAGTGAGAAAATTAATCTTGCGGGCAAATTTAGACCTCATACACATTTTTGCACCAGCAAAACTTACTCTATTCATGGTTTCACAGTGAGTTTGGCCCATGTGTCTCATACCCGAGGGCAACCCGCGGGTTTCGGGTCTGGAATACCATCAACCCGTGACCCGTACCCGCTCGACCCGACCCGCAAACCCGCCGGGTTTACCCGAACCCGTGCCCTTCCCTACCAACCCATTTTCCGGATAAAATAATGTGCTATGAAGCTGTCCCTCCCTTTGCTCTTTTATACAGGATTGCTATGTTATCAAGCATACTTCTCTGATGCGTTGCCGAAGTCAATGAGTCGCAAGGTACAGGACGGAAAAAGTTATGGACAAAACTGTGAATTTTAAGACGAGGATCGCGGTGACGAGATATTCCCAAATGGGGAGTGTTGCTCGACGTTGAAATGAGGTCGGGGATCACCGACCTCATCTCGACGTTGGCCGGAGCACATTGATTTGGGGTCAAATCAGCGGTCAGGCCAAGGTCTCTTGATCCCAGGTCGCTCCGAGGTCGTCAGGCAAACCGTGGTGTAGTCAAGGGGTGTCAGATCTCTGGATCGGCCAGACTGATCAACTCACGTAAGTTAATGCTGCGCCACCGTGCCGACAGTTCCGAGTTCCATTTTGGGCAATGCTCCGACGGGTCGTAAACTTGTCGATTTTCTGGAGGATGGGGCTTCGCATAGATCGTCCTAAATTCTGTCCTATACAATCTGTGTTCTCAAATATAGCGTAGAATCAATTTAATCAATTTTCCATAACCACCACTCCGCATAAAAGCGGGTCTAGACTGCCATTATTTACACCATATCTAGTCGTCTGGGAGCTCGTGGTTGGGGTAGTTCTGTGGCTGGTTGAAGCAGAGATGTACTCTTGGCAGACGGGCTCAAAAATGGGCCAGCCTCCCGCAAGGCGAGGCTGGACGCGCGCACGTTGTGGATGGCGGATGCGAGAGGATTGTTTGTTGACACGGCACGTGCACTTCCCTTTCTGGGGGGGGGTTCCCATCAGTCTGGCCGATCCAGAGCTCTGACACCCCTTGGCAGTATGGTGGCGGACGGAACTTCGTGACAAGTTTCAGTCCCGATTTGGTAATTGTAACTACTCCTTGAGGTTTCAACCCAGTATTCCACAAACGTGGAATTAGGGCCACAATAGACCCCCCTATCATCCTGTCGGAGTAGAACTTGAGAAAGTACATTTCATGTTTTTCTCGGGGCGATTTCGCGTTTTTGATTGCGGATCACCGGTCCGGTGGCTGTGCTGCACTACGCGCTGCCTCGGCGCTACGGGACCAGTGGCCGAGTTTGCAGTGAAGAAGTACCGCTCGCACCGTGGGGTTCAGCGGCGCGAATTGGATGTGGTGATTGCAGAGTGGAATAAAAAGTCGAAGTTGGGAACTCTATAGTGTACGAACATCCCTGTTTCGACTCTAATTTTTTTCGTTTTCTGGCCGAAGATTTCGCGTTTTTTTTTTCCCACGCTCAGCCCACCTCCGTTTTTTCTGAAAGGAAAATTTTACCAAGGATCACAAAGTCACCTATCTTCAGAGAACGCCAATCACCGTCCTCAGTGTCGCAACTGGATGCGAAATCATCCAAGTCCAAGTAGGTCCCCTCACTCTCCGCACTGTCCATCTCTGGGTTCCTTTGGGTTTCGGAACAGTACTATCCATAGAAGCAAGAGTTCTTGAAGGCTGACAGTGGGAGCGGTCAAGGCGATTCGTAAGACACTGATTGACGGCCACGGCTGTGCAAGGATCACACGGAACAGATGGGATCAAGAGATCAGCACGGGTGCAGACCTGTCGACATAGGTAACCACAGGCACGGTTAATGAGCCAAGTCAGTTGGCACAGGTTGAATCAATAAGAGGAGTCACCGAATGATCGGGACATTGCACCGTTGTTACGAGCCCAGTTCTCACTCAAACAGGCTCAAATTTTGAGGGTCAGCTGGTAATGTTTGAGGTTCTACTGTACATATCCTGCCTGGCCGAAATTCAAGGGTCTTGAAGAAATTTCCATTTTGGGAACTCAACAAAAAAAACCGATCAGTCTCATTAGTTTCGAGAACAGCTGTAAGGTACGCCAAATCATCTTTCCGTCTTACTAGAATGTCATGTGCCTCCGCGACCTGGCGCAAGCTGTTTTTTTTTTCAGTCCCTCCACCAGCATTATAAGAGGGTAATTGGCCAATATCTTCAAAGGATCTGCAAGATCACCTTCAGTAAGTTGGTCGACAATGATAAACTTTTCAAACTTCAATAGATCAGTGTCAGTGATAATTTTTTCATCTTGCCAGTTGAATGGTCTGACATCTGAGGCGGACACATACTTCCTATATCCGGATCCACCGCGCATCCCGGACATTTCTACTCGCATGCTGTACATCCCATGTGGGGGACCTATACAGACCTCTTTAATCACGAAGATGCATACAATTAAACATAATATCAATCGGTCCAATTTAACCAGCAATCTAGCACTGAGTTTGTCCGACTGAATCCTATCAAAGATATCGTCGGGAAGAACTACCTTCAAATTGTGTCGGAGTGTGATGTAACGCAAGAATCGTTTTTTAAGTCTCCTGATCTGTCGGTCAATCACATGAGCGATGGCCATGCAATATATTGGAACGAGATGCAGCTGTAAGTTGATCAGCACCCGTCCAAAATATGCATAAGTCCAGTATCCGGATCCGCAAGGGCTGGTTTTCACATTCCACACTTTGGCATGTATATTCCACCCAACGGTGATCTCAGGACAATGAATTTTATTCGGCCCGGAGGCGTTCGGCCCTAAGGCTTGCCCGGAGGCATTCGGTGAAACGGTGCAGCGGCGCGCAGCCGTGAAATCTAATGCTAACTGAGCTGACGAAGTCTGCTCTAACTAACACCAAACCTCAATAAACCAACAACTCCAACTACCAATTGTATGTGTGTTCGGGGGCTGGGTGGTTAACAGTGTAACCTGTCAATCTCAAAAGTTTAGGGTTATCACAAGTTTTGCACTTCAAAGAGCGGTCACAAGCAATATGAACTCCTTGTTAAGGTATTGGACCAAGGTCACAATGAATCTTATTCAAAACCACCGGGAATTTGTAAGGATGGCCATCCTCACACGACATCCATCAGTGGCTATGGACACAGCATCGCGATCTTTTACTATTTAAGACTACATCTTTTATCCTCTTCTTGACGCTTACACCCACCATCTTGTATCCTCCATCCGTTGCTTGTAGACCAAGAGTCTCGCCGTTGGAATATACTGTGGTCCTGTCTGTTTGCGTGATCTTTGTCAGTGTTCTGTCTTTGACAGAATTGGACTTTAGGGTGGGGTAGAACTCTTTGAGTTGACTTTGGGCTGCCGCCGTTCAAGAGGTCAAGTCAATATGGACTATAATGGGTGCCGCCTGAGAGGACTTTAAGGCTGCCGCCGTTAAGAGGTCTAGTCAAAGGGGTCGGGTGGATAGTACTACAAATTGCCACCCTTTGCGTGCAAGAGGCCTTTATGCAAGAGTGACTTTGAACAAGATCCGGAACCACAGTCTTGAGAGCAACCCTTGCTCTGAGAGGACTCGTAGACGGGAAAATGAACTATCAAATGTGTGGTGCCAATAACCGGGGTGAGAATTAACTGAGTCTCTACTACTTTACATGTGGCTTATATAGGTTTTCGGACTATTACTAAGTATACAATCAAAACGCGGGTATCCGTCATAGGAAACTGACATCGTAACATTGAAAATAGCTGAACGCCCGGTTACATGTCAGACGTCGCTCCCAAGGAGGCATGAGAACATATGCAACAAGGACGGCTCATCCCTTTTGCAGGAGGAGGGACTTTGCGACCTATGCCCCAGCACATCGCTGAGTCTCGAAGCCCCCTACAAATTGGTCGAGCACATGGCGATCCATATACTGTTCGACCGAAATCCCCCCATTGACCGCACTGCCAACCCCTGTGGCTTCTGCCTTGCCACGCAGTCCTTCTGCTCGATCGTGCTCGTTAAACGCAAAGGCGGGGATGGTGCGATTCGGATTGACATGTCCAAATCTCGCTGTCCCAATCTCGCAAACCTCGGCCTTGCATCTGCCGTTAAAAGCACTGAACAGAGCCCTTGTACCAACACACCCCTTCTGTGCCCGATCTCGCCCTGTGCCGACATCATCTGGAAGTACAACTTAAAGTCGCATATTTCGTGCGTGCACCCGACAGCAAACCTATCCAGATATAGGTCCCATTTCGAGTTGGCCGAGGGGGAGGAGGTCGCACTCAAAACGATTTCAACCACCAAAAGGCGAAAGTCTTCCAAGAAGAAAATCAACTTCCGGATCTCTAACGAGCACAGCACCGAGGCGGCGCTTGGGTAAGATTTCATGCGCACCATTTATTTCTATTCAGCTGAACGTCACGCAGGGAATTTTCCCGGGTCGCAGATGAGGACAGAGACGCCGAAAGCAGACGCTCTGCAAGCCCGGATATCGAAGAATCGACACATTCACCAACTTTGCGCCCACTGTCTCCGGTAAACGAGGACAATGATCTGCCGTCCCCTAGTGCATTACTCACTCTTCCACGGCCTCCCACTCCCTCTGCGACCGACCAAATTCCCGAAAGGCCTCCCGCCCTCGCCGCTAATCCCGTAGCGGCTCTATCATTGGCGGATACCTATTTCTCAAACAACTGGCACAAATCAGACTTTGAACACTCAACCTGAGCGCCCCAAACCTCGCAGAATTTCGGAGAGAAGCATAAATTCGGTTGACTCACCGGTGCACTAGTGCATTCTGGTCTGCAGTGCTGTAGTGTAGTTGCTTGTTAGGCTCCGAGGCTGTAGGCAGACAGACAACATAGCTTGCTCTTGACCACACCACGCCGTTCTTAGCGCATCTGTCTGGACGACGGTCTGGCTAGTCCTGCCGGATAGCTGTCTCCACCGGGTGACGATTCAGATTTACCAAGTTCAACCGGTGTGCCGGGGAATCAAAACACCGAAGAATCTCTGCAAAGGGGGCGCCGTGCCTTGCCGGGTTTTCGTTTTCGTTTCTCGTTTATACCGTGTCGCTTCGGCAGCATGACAGCCACGTGCGGTTTGTGCAGAAGAGGGCCCTGCACATTCTAGGGCATTCCTCAGGCAGTTAATGAAATCGTTCTGGCTGAACAAACAGCCCATTGTCTGTGTATTTCAATGTAAACCATGTAATGGTGTCACAGTGCTTGTTTCCAGTACGGAGGGCTGGAGAACCAGTGTTGCAGCTTAAGGCCTTATTAAGGGTAGATTTTTTTCCTAAGGGATGCCGCCGCAATTTATGCGGCGGGGGCTCCATTGATGTTTGTGCTTGCGTTCATCGACTGTACAATTCGCGGGAATTGCCGTCCCACCTGGTGGCAGCGTATCGTCTACAACGGCTACAAGAAAATTCACGCAACAAAGTACCAGGGCCCTTCTCGCCGAATCCCAGCTCCTTGACAAATCACTACGTTCCGGCATCGCCTAAACTTAGCAATTTAGCCGAGTCTAGGTCTGTTTAGAAGCGTCTATTGATCTGTCTAGTTGATCCATCTCGGCTAGACTTGAGCTAGACAGAGTCTAGCCTGCCAAGTTTAGGCGATGCCGGAACGTAGTGAATGCTCCCAATTTGCGTTACGACCTGGAGCCAACCAGAACATCCTGGCTGCCCAGCGCTATTTCCTGATTTTCGGGGACCCTGCGTATGGCGTGTCACCTCTGATCTTGAGCCCATTTTCGGGCCTTAGGGAACGGACGGAAGACGCAGCGGCATGGAACGCCGCGATGGCTGCAGTTCGGATGAGGTTGAGCATGCCTTTGGCAACATCACCCGCTTGTGGCCGTTCCTCAATGCATGGTGGAAACATCATATCTATTCCTCAACAATTGGCAGGTATTACCGTGTCTGCGTGCTTCTTACCAACGCGCGCAACTGCATTCGACCAAACCAGACCTCGCAGTACTTCAGGCTGCGCCCCCCCAGCCTTGAGAATATTTTCACGACTAGTTAAAAATGTATACAAGTAAAACAAATCATTTCTTTAAGCTACTGTACATTCAGCGAGTATTAGTCTACGAGTTGTTTGAGCCCTTGCGGTCGTTCGCAACAAGCTCCTTGAGAAGGGAGGTAAACTCCTTCTTCTGCTCACGCGAGTCGGAGACAAATATCTCCAGGGACTGCGCAACGCGCGAATCATGCACCACCCGACGTGCGTTCTCTGCTTTCAGGAGACCAAGAAGCCCATCGGCGTCTGACGAGAGTGAACGGCGCATGTGGCGGCGGCGTTTCGAAGCCTTCTTTGCATTGCTTGCATTGTCGTCGTCGGAGTTGAGGGTCTCGAGCGACGACTCGGCGGTGGTCGTGCGAGATGACGGATTCTTGATGTCACGATCCGTGTCGTCATCGCTGGTGGGGGTGCGCGCACGCTTGCGGAGGGTGCTCATCGAGGCCTGGCGGATAGACTCGCCACCCTCGCGATCCTCATCGTTCTTCTGCAGACCAGGAATCAGCAAAACATGTATGCTACAGATGCAATGGTTACACACCTTCTTCAATTTAGCCTTCGCGTCGTCCTTGGTGCTGGTGTCCGGTTCTCCATTCTCCTTCTCCTTCCTCGGACGCCCTCGCTTCTTCTCCTTCCCGTCGCTCCCCTCCTTCGCGCCGCTGTTGCCGATGGCGCTGCGAAGCTTGTCGTCAATGACAAGCCCACGCGAACGATTGGTGGCAAAATCGGCAGCGTAACGATCGCTTGCGGCGGCGACGTGCTTGGCGCGGTGTAACCCCGGGTACGTAGGGAGTTCGTTCTGCCTGTCGGCATCCACTGGAGGGAAAGGTCCTCACCATCCTGGGGATAGCCTGCTGGGTTGCGGGTCAACATCGGATCCGATGAAGGCCGCACAGCGGAGGGATGACGGGCATTTTTGACATGCAAAGCGCGGGCTGACGTTGCACATATTCGGAGGGTAAAATTTTGGGGAAAGAAAAGACGAAGAGGAGAGGGTAGCAAGCGAAGGCAAGTTGGGTGTACATGTAATAGGCGAGGCAACCTCGCAAATTTTCCTCGGAACAAACATCTCCGGGAGTGCTATGTCCAACAAACATCCCGGCAGCGTTATCGTCCAATAAACTTGCACCTGGAAGGCGCAATTTGATGGCGCAGCCTGGTGAAGCGGGTCACCACAAGGCCAAGTCCGCCCAGGAAGATGTATTTTTGGGCTGCACGCCTGCCAAGAGCTGGGGTTTTGATGTCAAGTGAATTCCATGCTGATAAATTCACCCTCGGCCGACGGAGATGGGGCATCCGGATGGAAGCCGGGCGGAAGCCAGACGGAGGCTGGCGGAACTTGAAGCCGGACGGGAGGCTGGACGGAAACCGGACGGAAGCCGAGGGATATTCTGATTATGCCGATGGAGGCCATGAGATAGCGAGAGGGCTCAGCCGCGGCGTGGAATGCATAGCCACTGGGATTGCACATCAAAGTTTCAAGAGGAATTCTACGGATTTCTCAAGTGCAGGCGAAATCTTTCCCCCGCATTTTGCATCAACTTCTTCAGACTTCTTGGAGCCAAACCCAAACGGCAGAAGGGTTCGAGATATCGAGAGATGTTGAAGGATGGACGGAGACCTTTAGAGAAGGTGGTATCATGTAAATCACCTTTATTTCTTCAAAGATCTTGTGAATGTAGATGCTCAAAAAACTTGTGTCTTCGAAGATCTTGATACATTTATAACAGAAGAAAAAAATTGATTACATACCGACCATAGGATCTGCAGAAATATCAGCTCTATCTGACGTGTAAACGAATTATAGAAAGCATCTCAACGCCGTGCTGGAGATCCCACAACCCGCCATGCCGGCGCCAGACGATGCTGCTGCGTACCAACACGCAGCAAAGGAGACGCGGGCCCTCGAGACACAGCGACGCCATGCCATTGAGGTTGTGGCCAAGACGCTGGCGGCGGTACAGGACCTCGAGGTCCGGCTTGAGGTGGGAGTGCGCTGGGTGCCGGGAAACGACAAGTGGGAGGCAATGGCAACAATGGTTGGGAGGCGCCGCTACCAGCGCGCCCTCGATGACCTCCAGGGCCTCATCGTGGCGCGGATTTTCGAGCTGGCGAAGGTTAACATGGCGGGGACCAGTAAGTGATCCCACCTGGCAACCCCACAGTCCTATGTTCTCGGTGGTAATTCTGCGCCACAGTCAAACGGGAGGCACTCGACTGATTCACAAAATCAATGTTCTCCTGGGCAGCCAAACCTAAAGGTTCAGCAATGACGTTATTGCTGAACCTTTAGGTTTGGCTACCCTAGAGAACTTGGGTTTCGGCCAGTTTTGCTACATGTACAAACAAGATTTAGTCATCCAACATTGGTCACAGCAGTAAAAAATTAGAAAGGACGTGGGAACGAGTTGAAGTTCTTGAGCACAACAGGTGATGGTGTGCCGTGCGACGTGTCGAGGCGCGTGGTAAACGCCGTGTCGAGGACGGGCAGGCGGCGCTGAGGCGTGGTGAATGTCGATTAGTGATGCTCAGGGCCCGGCCTGGCCTGAAGGCCCGGGCTTGGGCCCGGCCTGAGCAGGCTTGGGCTTGAGATTCTCCAAGCCCAAGCCCAAGCCCGCTGGTAGGCTTCAGGCCCGGGGCTTGGGCTTGGGCCCGGGCCTGAATGGGGCCTTTTAAATCGAGTCCTGGACCAGTTTTTGAGTGAAGGAGTGTTGTCTACATCTTGTGTGAGTGATACAATATCATTGGAATTCTTAACGAGTTCATAGTTGAGCAACTGAACCACAATTTCCGCTTTCGACATGCCATGTTCAACTTTGGTTCAACTTGATGTCCCAAATTATAGTGATTGCTTGCTCTAGTTTCTTTTTACGTGAGATTCGTACTGAACCTTCACTTGAAGTGCCCAAAACCTTCAAGTTTGCATTCATAAATGACCGAGAAATTGCCTTACCTGGCCGCTGCTCAGGCCCGGGCTTGAGGGCCCGGCTCGGGCTTGAAAATCTTGATGCCCAAGCCCTGAGCCCGCTCAGGCCCTGCAGCGGGCCCGGCCCGGCTTGATCAAGCCAGGGCTTGGCCTGGCGGGCCTAGGGCCTCAAGCCGGGCCCTGAACATCACTAATGTCGATAGGTCGAGGCGGGTGAGATGGGGTGCCGACATTGGGGAGGCGAGCCTCCATGTGGGGAGGGAGAGAGGTAACCACGATCTCCTGATCCTCGCCCCAGCCGATAGTGTCGAATGTGTAGCCGGGGAAGTCGGCCGCGAGCTCTTCGAGGGAAGGGGGAGGAGCAGCAAGGATACGGTCCCAGTGGTTATCAATGCGAGAGGACATGGTTTGTTAGTTAGATTAGGGAGTAGGACGCAACAGAGGCGCCTTTTATCTAGTGGGCCAGTGGGGCCGCTTAACGCGACCATGCGCCGACCATGCGCTCACTCCAAGCCAGCGTCATGATCTTCGGGCTCTCCTCCACAGCCGCGATAGGAGGGAGGGCGCATGACGTCCAGGACGGCGGCGGCGACGCTGGCGTTGCCTTATTGGGTGATCCGGTCGGCCACGCGGCTGCCCAATCTGGACGACAGCTGTGGGACGAAAACTGCGTTCAAATTTTTGGGCGGCTCCACAGTTCAAACGGGCATTTAACTTATGTAATGTAAAAAAAACTATTTTTCATCAGTCGCCAATAACCTCTAATCAGATACTATTATGAGTTCACCGTGGAGTACTGGTACTCGGTGAACGATGCAATTAAATATTCGGTGCTGACAGTCGGGGAGTGAGATAAATCTTGGCTGATAAATACTGTAACAGACTTCAACAAACGAGGTACAAGTTTCAACGGAAGTGTCTGTCTATGAGAGACTAAGTGTTTGTCAGCTGGGTCATCATCTTCCTCCGCAAGGCCCAGAGCACGACGACGATGCTCGGAATACCACGCGATGAGGTCGAAGTCATGATCGCGGATGAATAGAGTCGGAATAAGTCCACCCCCCCCCCCCCCGGATGGCCACGCCCTGCACGTGTGTGACTAATGCACCCATTCGGTTTCGCCCGTGCAAAGTATTTTTTGTACAAAGGAACCCTCATAATTCCCGCCGCTAGGCATCCGAAAAAGCTTTTTCTACAATACTACATACATATGTAGTCTCTAAGCAGCCATTCAATTATGAGAAGTTACAGTAAGTTCTCCGATCTAAGACGGGATCCTGCAGCGCGCAATTGAACAAACTCGAAATTAACTTGATCTGAGACATACATCGCGCTTTTTTATTTGGGCGGTGGGGTCAGTTGTCAAATTTCGTTTCAACTGGAGGGGTTTCAACGTGAAAGGAGGAGGTCCATACATCGAGGGGCAATTTCTTTCCATGCCGAAAGGTAAAGCAGTGGTAGTCGCCATGTTGGTCCGAGTGCAGATAGGACATAAACAGAGGTATACAGGTGCACATGCTTCTCTCCACAGCTAAGTGAGAATATGTGAGTGCCAGGGGATAATGGAAAAGAAAGAAGCTGACAGCTTTGAAGGATTCATGGCCGTTCTGTCCCAAGGAGCTGAGTGTGATGGGGACTTGTATAGAGTCAACTCTGACAACATTCCTGCAATGCTCCACAACATCTTCTAAACCTACTCGTGCACATCGGAGTGAAGGATCGACACCGTCCGCCTGCGCCTTGTGAATCAGGATCTTCACCATGCCACGCATTGGTTCAAGAAGCAGACGTCGGAGATGAAAGTCATATGCAGACCCCAACTCTTGTTCCAATCCATGCCCTGGTGGCTCAGGGGTGTTTGTGATCGATCTCGCAGGGCTCCATTGGACGTCTGACGGATGTAGCCAGCAACCCTGCACAAGACGGGCGCGGACCCAGTCCTTGACTGCAAGGTCGCGCACTTGGCTCACAATATTCTGCATGTCCAGCGGGCTCCCAGAATATAAAGCTGCTGCAACGGCGTGCTGACGCATCCCTTCGATTTTGGTGTATGTTTGTAACCAGTGGTTTTCGAAAGCAGCTCGGGACACACATGCAATGGAACCATGCGATCTGCTGACGAATTCTAAGACGGCGAGGCGCACGTCCGAATCCGAATACATTAGGACGCCTGGGATATGCGTGGAGATGCCCCCAAGGCGGCACGCACTACAAGTTGCAATGACGCCCGGCCAGGTGACCTTGTCTTCATTTTCTTGGGGGAAGATGCCGGAAGTGCGATCGCGAAGACAGAGACCACAAAAATGGAGTTGCCGTCCGTGGTGCTCGGGACATGCACGGGATTTGATGATGCACGGAATAATCCAGGGGTCGATTTCTTTATGCCTCCACCAATCTAAAGGCAGAGTGGTGGTTAGAGAAACACATTTCCGAAGTAAAGACTAACCAGAAATTTTCTGGATGTTCAGGCCGTAAACGAAGGAGGAGAACGTGTTCAGAGACTCCACCGAGTCAAGGTAGAAGCAATCCTGAAGACGCGCTAACTGGGCTGGCGATACAAGCGCGCGAAAGTCGTGAATTGGCCTAAAGAATATAAGCAGCTCTCAACGAAAAGGAGGAGTAAACTGCTTACTCCTTGCCGTGTCGTAGGCAGCTCTTGATGAACTTCGGCGCAATCTGCTTGGGCGGAGTATCTTTCGGAATGCGGCTGTATTCGGGATCACTGAAGCTGAGGACCGAACGGCAGAGACCAATGACTTGAGCAGTATCCATGTCCACATTTGCGACTAGTAGATTACCGCCCGGAACAAATATTTTGAATGCGGCGATCCAGCATACCCTTGGCGATCATCAAACTTGGAGAACTGTTTGCGTCCGCGCTGGCCGTAAAAAATGACTGCAGCAAGATACATCAGTTCCGCATCCGCATGATACCGGTGCTGGACCTCGGAGACCATTTCAGAAAATGGTGAGGGACCAAATCGTGTCGCAAACGTGTTGCACATCAGCCACATCATCGTTTTGGAGACTGCACCCCGTGCAGAGATATATGCTGGGTAATGTGAGTTGTTTTCCGTGAGCAAGAAAAATTTACATACCAGGGAATGCTGTCTGGACAAATGAGGGAAGTTGCGCGATGATATGGGGGTCCGTGCCTTGATAACTTTTACCGCAACCACGGTCGACCTCCCGCTCCCGCCGAGGATTACAGACAAACCGATTGGTTAAGAGGAAAAAATCGACGGGGAGGGAGCGGACTCGGCGTGCAATCGGGTCGTCATTGAAACCTGAAAACCCAATGAGAAATGTGGTACGGAATTTCGAAGACAAAATTACCGTTTCGAGAGAGTGGCTTTCCGCAATCACATTTGAATCGTTCAGGTGCGCCAGGGAGCAATGATGGAATCCATATAAAGACGTCACGTGCATAAAGCTTGGTGGGATCAAGCCCATCTTTGCTACCTGTACTGCGATGAAGTGCGAATACCGGATGGGGTGGGCGGTCGTAGAAATCGCCGCGGCGGTAGCATAAGGGCTGTCCATATTTTGTGATTTCGCGGGAAAGCTTCGCTCTTAGCTCGGTGAACTGGTTTTGCAGGACTGAGTCGTTTACTGCCTCCGAGGAATTATTGTCCACCTGCTCGGTCGTCGGGTCGGTGCCAGAAGCCTCGAGAATTGCATCCATGAGACTGTCATTAATCACCTTATCGCCAGAGGCGATGTCCGCGTACTCATCGTTTTCGTCAATGAATTGCAGCTGCTCGGCGAGCTGGTCAAACTCTGCCGGCGAAATGTGTGACCGAATTGCTGCCAACAATAGTAAGTGTGAGTTGAGTAACATAAAAAGAGGACACTGTATACCATTATCAGCATCAAATCCTGGTTGCAAGGGTTGTGCGTTCTCGCGACTGGGGCCTGCTCCGTGCCAGATACCGGACCAAAACGCCGGCCTTCCCGTATGTGCGGAGTTGGTGAATGGGTTGCCAAGTGGTGTCGCTTGATGAGTATTGTACGGCCCAAAGAATGGGGCTGCTGACTGGGGAGGAATGGGGGCAGGGGTAGCACGGATAGAACTTGTCTGCACAGGATGGGAGGGATTTCTACGCTGCGAGTTTCCCGGGTTTTGTGGTGGATTTCCCAGGGTTGTATCTTTCTTCTTGCGCCCAGATCCGGCCCGCTTCCCACCGTGTGTTCCCTTCGGTTTTGGTGTGGCGAAATCCATGGATGCACGACGCCCGAGAAGATGCGGCTGACGTACGTATGTAGGCTGTGCACGGATCATGCGGAACGGTTCGCATCACTCATCAGTACGGGTGCAGTCAGGTATCAACGGCCATAGTGCATGGGCCAAAACAAAAAAACGCTGAGATCAATTTTTTGATCTTGTTTTCGTCATTCCTGATCTTGTTTTCATCATTCTTGATCTTGTTTTCGCACATCTTGATCCTGTTCTCGGTCGAATTGTTTTTGCAGAACCTTATAATGAATCTTGTTCTGCTCAGCGCCATTCTTGCGCGCGCTCCTCCCCCGACCTACTTATCATCTCAATACCGCTCAAATTCAGCCGTAGGCAGGTAGAACGAAGGAACATATAAATTGACTGGGACAGAATGGTGCCCATGGGCGGCGACATACAAGGGTGCCATATAGCAGCACCCGGGGGTGCCAAATAGAATTATCCTTTTTATTACTTATTATTCAAACCTTGTTGCTTGAAGCAAGCAGCGAAGCTTTGTCCCATGCGGACAGCCACAGCCAGTTTGGGAAGATTGGGGAGATCGGGAATCTTATCGTAGTTTACATAATCTTATCATAGTTTACATAATCATAGGGTTGCCACATAGCAGCACCCCCCGTGCTTTTGGCACGGGGGGCCAAATAGAATTATCCTTGAAAAATGGTTGTGTTTGCCATTCCCGTGCTGATGCCAAGCCATCAAATTCACGAAGCCCACCTACGGTATGACAGGCGCGAGTAAGACTAGACTAGGTGCAAGTAGTCCGATGCGAGGAAGGAATCGCGCGGGAACAGGATCAACCGTGTCTTCATCTGATGCTCACCAGGACAAGAGGCCTAGGAAATCGGCAAGATAGAATAGTTTTATTACAGCTCTTTGCGGAACTTAGGGCGCGGCCGATTTTTTTTCCTTTTTGAGCTGTTTTTGATCATTTCAGCAACTGCACTCCACAATCATCAAGCCGTGTATGGAGGAAATTGCACTCCAGGAGAGCGACAAGGTCATCAACGACGCTCGTCTCAAGGTGCAGTTGAAGAGCTGCACCCTGGACTACATCCGGACCGTCCTCAATCCTGGCATACTGCCTGGGATATATCTTGAGGACGCGCCATACACATGGGACTATCTGTCAGTTTTTACCACTTCCACAAACGAGTACCGCAAGAAACGGGCACGGAAAAGCACCAACGCGAAGCAGCAGTCGCCGCGACACAGTTGTCACATTGCGTTACATGCCCATCACACGAGCGCGTTTCGGGCTTGCCTACCGTCTTGTGCTCGAACACGCCATAATGTTCCAAAAGTTCGACGTGTCATCGGAAGATACATACTGATAGTTGCTTCAATTGAAATCTCTCCGGAATCCAACAAAAAATAAATATTTTTGAGGCCTCTCAAAAAACGCGTG
This sequence comes from Mycena sp. CBHHK59/15, assembly GCA_029204085.1. Taxonomy (NCBI): domain Eukaryota; kingdom Fungi; phylum Basidiomycota; class Agaricomycetes; order Agaricales; family Mycenaceae; genus Mycena; species Mycena sp. CBHHK59/15. The sequence continues at coordinate 1,036 of JARGXW010000437.1, read as the reverse complement.
TTTTCGGCCCCCTGGCGCGTCTGAGAACTCGATGAGTTTTGTGTCTATCGGTCAGGTCTATAGAGGAATATTGTAGCCACACTAAAATGAACTAAAAGTTTCACCAAATGACCCCAAAGCTCCGAGCGCGCTCTGCGTCGCTATACGCGATCTCCCAACCCCCCCGATTTCCGGACTCTGCAGCAAGCCCTTCTGACGAAGGCGTGTTTGGTCTGTTTGTTCGCTGATTGGCTTTCTTTGTCCTGCCCTGGCATCGCACGGCATTAGTGATGCTCAGGGCCCGGCCTGGCCTGAAGGCCCGGGCTTGGGCCCGGCCTGAGCAGGCTTGGGCTTGAGATTCTCCAAGCCCAAGCCCAAGCCCGCTGGTAGGGCTTCAGGCCCGGGGCTTGGGCTTGGGCCCGGGCCTGAATGGGGGCCTTTTAAATCGAGTCCTGGACCAGTTTTTGAGTGAAGGGTGTTGTCTACATCTTGTGTGAGTGATACAATATCATTGGAATTCTTAACGAGTTCATAGTTGAGCAACTGAACCACAATTTCCGCTTTCGGACATGCCATGTTCAACTTTGGTTCAACTTGATGTCCCAAATTATAGTGATTGCTTGCTCTAGTTTCTTTTTACGTGAGATTCGTACTGAACCTTCACTTGAAGTGCCCAAAACCTTCAAGTTTGCATTCATAAATGACCGAGAAATTGCCTTACCTGGCCGCTGCTCAGGCCCGGGCTTGAGGGCCCGGCTCGGGCTTGAAAATCTTGATGCCCAAGCCCTGAGCCCGCTCAGGCCCTGCAGCGGGCCCGGCCCGGCTTGATCAAGCCCGGGCTTGGCCTGGCGGGCCTAGGGCCTCAAGCCGGGCCCTGAACATCACTACACGGCATCGTCAGAACGGGGCTTGGACCGAACCTAACTAAAGTTAGTGGGCATCAACCGCGACGCCTTCTGTGTTCTCTTTGCCAACACTACCTCCTTCCGATCTGCAGCATCTGAATCAGAGCCTCGTAACGACTCGATCGTCGCCACGGCTCTTTTACAGCCTTAAT
>JARGXW010000436.1:0-119119 GCA_029204085.1 Mycena sp. CBHHK59/15 | reverse complement strand
TACGACATTTGCGTTCACCACCTTATCCACCTTGTGAACCAATACACTTAGGCACTTCAACGCTTCCCGGTGGGTAAATGGATGAGCATAAACATCTTCGTTTGGGCAATCGCTCTCATGTGCCATGCGGCATGCAAGTCTTTTGGCGCCTTGTTTGCCGTCCGCTTCATTCTGGGACTCTGTGAGGGTGCGTGTCACAACATTTCTCATGTCGGGTTATTAATGTCCGACATGCCGCTTTCCTATAGGTGCTATAACTCCCGGGTTTATGATCGTGCGTTACCGTTCACTAACGGTTGATCAGCGGGCTCTCTGATAATGGCAGGTTACTTCTATGTTTTACACACGAGAGGAGCAGGTGAGATTACCTGTCCGAACTCCTTTCGAAGTCTGACCACGATGAACAGAACAAGCATTCCAGTGTGTACACTGGGTATTTCAATATCTGATCCAGCGCTTCCAACACCCCATAAATAGCGGCCTAGTTTGGAGTTCGTACTGCAATATGTTGTCCCTCGGCGTCATTGCTCTTATCGTTTCCCCAGGTAACGACAATGTACTCTGGCGCAAAACAATACTAACAACCACTGAGTTTTCGGCCAGTTCACCAACGTGTGTGACTCCGGAACTGCACGATGCTTCAACCAGGCCTTCGTATGGTTATTCTGTCTGATTGTGTTCGGTGTTCATGCTTCGGACAGAATGAAGCTACCGAATCGACATTTGGTTTTGTTCTGCCCACCGAAGGAAAGTTCTCCGACGAATTCATGGCTCAAATTACGGTGCCATTGCCCTATGGATTTGTTGGCTTTGGAATTGCGAATGGGACTGAAATCCCTCCGTGAGTTCAGATCTCTCATATTTATACAATTGATACTAGGGATAATCTCCCTACTCAGGCACACCTTGACCGGATTGATGACCCGTTTTACTGTGTAAGTTTTTCAGTCGTGGCTCCCCTTTCTCATATTGACTGCGGGCTTCAATCAGGCAAGGTCAAGTTGTTGGAACATTGCAAACTGCTATGCTCGTGCAACAAACAGCTCTGTCGTTCGTGATGGCATTTCCAGCATTCTCCATTGCTGAGCCAATTTCAGGGCGGATAATTCACAGCTGGTTCCGAACGCATCGGGCGGACTTGTCTCCCTTTCGAGTCTTTCTACTTGGAACGCGACGGCTCCAACCTTTATCTTCCGGTGCCAAAACTGTTCCCTGGCCAACACCGCGACCCCGGTTGAAGAGGCATTTAACCTGGTGTTATTCCAGTCCTATGAGCTGCCGGAGTATCCTGCTCCAGACGCTCTGAATGCTTCTTTGACCAAAGCCGAAGTGACGATCAGCGGGTTTACGGTTGGTAATATCAGGGCGTTCAGAAATGGGGATTATGGCTTATTTTTAAAATCCACGGGTTTCACGTAGCACTCAATGTTGCGCCAAGTGTTGGGGTCAATCAGCTGGTGTTTCTGTACAGAAGAGGCGAGGCTAGCGAAATATATTTGAAGGGCTGTGCCAATGTTCGAAATTGGTTCGAAATGACCATCACGCTTCTCGAGGGCCGAGCTCGGCTCTGAATTGAGGGATCACACGGGCGATAAATTGACTGTCATTTTCAGCTTCTCTGAGTATCACCCCCATGCCTACGAGTCCTAGAGTATGGCTAAGTACGTTCGCCTCTCACTTTCTTGCTGGCACCAATTCGACTTGTAGTTACCGGCGCCTCATCTGGCTTTGGTCGAGCTATCACAGAACTGGTCCTGCAAGTGGAAGAAGGCGATATTGCTGTGGCAACCTTGCGAAACCCATCCGACCTCGATGATCTCCCCCCCAACCCCGATCGCCTCCTCGTCGTTAAATGCGATGTTACAAAGCCAGCGGATATCCTCTCCGCATTTGCCTGCGCCGTAGAACGTTTCGGACGAGTTGACATCGTTTTCAACAATGCAGGGTGTAGCATAGTAGGCGAGATCGAAGCCACACCGGAGGAAGCAGCACGTGCGTTGTTTGACGTTAATTTTTGGGGAGCAGCAGCAGTTAGCAAGGAGGCAATTCGGATGTTTCGCGATGTTAATCCACCAGAAGTCGGTGGCCGTTTACTGAGCATCAGCTCGGGTCTCGGATTTGGCGGGAGGCCAATACTTGGGATTTATTCCGCCAGGTGGGTGAAGGAAGAGTTGTTTTTCGAGGGGAACCAACTGAGCGCCGCTTTACAGTAAACACGGTGGGTAACGATGCTTCATGAGAAGGGTTTTTGACGTTTTCGAAAAAGCACTGGAGGGTTTTACAGAAGCACTGCGGCTGGAGATGAACCCGGCGTGGAATATCAAGGTCTTCGATTGTCCCGAGTCCATCACATATTGTCTAACATGCACAGATATCCATAATTGCGCCGGGAGCATTCAAGACCCGAGCTCACACGACAGGCAGCATCATTTTCCCTGCACCTGAGGTCTATAGCGGCGATGGATTGCCCTCTAAAGCGGTCCGTGAATGGTTCAAAGACGGATCCGGCATTCATGGGGATCCAATCCTGGCCGCCAAGGCCATTTTAAAATTTTCCAAGTTGGATTCCCCTCCTGTGCGTTGGGCCATGGGCAGGGACTCGATTGGTGGTGCGAGGGCCAAGATCGAGCATGTGACTGAGGAGACCAAAGATTTTGAGAGCCGGTCCGAAAATCTCGAGATCGTTGTTTGATTTGTTGCAAAATTCCTTGAAAATTCCCATGATTCTCTGCTCGATTAACGCTGTATAATAATACACTCGTTGCCGTGGTCTCTATGAAATTGGATTCATACGGTGTGTTGCTCTGACTCGATCTGGCTGGATGTAAGTTACCGCCGGATCTCAGTGTCGTTCCGATTTCTCCCGATTCCTGCATGTGACCTCCTGAGCCGCGGTGTCCGGATCAACGCCCCAATGCAGCCGCCAAAGAAATGTCTTGTAATTGCCTTCTGACTGTAATTATATGGTTTGTCCGGTGCTTTCAAATTCTCCTGTGTCTTTTCACTCGCGACTCCCTTCTTCAGAAGTGTAGTTTTATTTTTTCGTGCATGCATTCTGCAAAGGGTAGGGATCGCAACCGTAACCGTATACGGTTACGGCCGTAAAGTTTACGGTGCTTTACGGGCAACAATTCACCCGTCACCGTAACCGTAAAACTGTCCTCAGGGAATGCGGCATTCTCCCCTGAGGCATTTGGTGCATATACCCCGAGGATTGCTAGTGGGCGGTCTCCTTGCCATTCGGCTTCCAGGAGCATTGCTCTCCCTGGTATAATGTCCGTTGTCTTTATGTTTTCCGTTTTCATTGTATCTTTGCTTAGGACAAATGCTAGTCCTCTGGTGTTTGGGGTGTCTGGGTCTTCTGAGAATTCAACTTTAGGCATCGTCCAAAAAGTTTTTCTATGTCATCTGTTCTGTTATTATTTAGGTGGGCTTCTCCCACTATCAGGATACCCAGTTTTTCCTCTCTAATGATCTGGTTGAGGTGGTACCACTTATTGTCTGTGTGTCTAAACCCTAGTCAGTGACTCACTTGTGAGGATTTTCTGTCATTGATAAGAGGCTTCAGGCATGGAAGCATCAAGAAATCAGAGTCAGTAAATAGGTAGAAATGCAATAAGTGATCTGCCATATTTTGCCACCTTCTGCCAGAATTCTGCCCTGCCATTCTGCCTGGCTAAATTACCCAAAAACAATTCTGCCCCCTACACTACCATTGGGTAACACATTGTCACTTCCAGCATGCATTTGCCGGTTTACGACCGGTATATGGTCCTCGCCAAGGCGGGTCGGGTCCTGACCACGGCCACGGTTCCCACGGCCTTGGTATCCGCGGCCACTGCTGCTGCCGGTGTGTCCTCCACGACCCCCTTGCCCCCCCCCGGTTGTTCTGTGCCTTGCCATTTTTCGCGCCGAGGATCCCTTTCGTGAGGTTTGTTAGTTGATCGGGCGGGCCCCGCCAGTCTCTGCCGCTATGGGCGAACGTGCAGTAAAGGTAAAGTGGGTGTCGAGTTTACATATTACACACTTGTGCGGGTGTCGAACACCAGCTCAAGGCTGCGGCCGAGTTTCGTGACTTCTGCCCATCGGTGGGAGTTTGTCGCGCACGGCCGCATCGTCAGGAGGCATGCCGGTGTCGCCTCGCGGGGCATGTGTCGGACCTCGGCCGTGGCCAGTTTTTCGAACAGGCGTTCATCGAGGGTGGCGTTGCCGGCTGCCTGCGACGTGCGGTCAAAGAGCAGGCGGAGCTCGGGGTCGTGGAACATGGCGGCGCACGCCGCCCATCGGAGGCGGTTGCCGATGGCGTCGGGGCTGCGGTCCGGGAGCACGTATAGATGCCGACGGCCCACGAGAGTAGGTCGGGGTCGATGCGCACAGCATGGACTGCAAGGTCCGGGCTGATCGCGTAGGTGCTGTGGCGGATGATTTTGTCCCGGATCGCCGGGCTGCTAACTTCGCCTATTAAGATAAAAGGAGGGGCATACCGGTTCCCTCTGTCGTGGTTTTCTGGCACGGGGAGTAGGCGGCCGATGGAGAGCTCGTCGGAGTTAGCGACGCCCGAGAGTTTCCGTGCCAGGTCCGCGGGGGCATTGGGGTACAAGTGGAAGAAGGGCAAGCCGCCGTTGAAGAGGATGAAGACCGCGTATCCTCCTGGCCGTTTGAGGATCTCCGTCTTCTGTTTTGCAGATACATTTGCGAGGTAACGCTCCATGGCGATCACGGGGGTGTCCCAGAAGCCTATGTTGCATTGGAAGGGGGCAGAGTCCGCTCCTTCAATGGGTGGCGTCGGCTCATAGGCCTGAGAGGCGATGCGGGTTCTCGTCCCGGGCGGTCGGTTCCATAACCATGAATGTCACCCTGTCGGAATAGGCACAGGGTGCACGCTGGTCGCCGTCCATACTTTTCGCGGGCGAGGGCGGGAGGGGTGTGTGTTGCGGGATGGGTTTCGGTGTAGACCGCAAGGTGAGCTGCGGGGTGAACTGCGGGCGAACTGCGGGGTGAATTGTGGGTGTAGGTCCACGGTTGGTATTGGCGTTGTTTCTGCAGTGAGTCGTCCACCAGGTCGTCGTCGGAGTCTGGGCCCAGCTGCGGTGCGTCGGAGCGGGAGGGGGTCGGTGACGTCCGAGCGGCCGCCTGTTGCTTCGCTCGTGTGGAATGGGCATCGAGGGTGCGGGGTTTGTGCAGCGGCGCAAACGGCCGTGGTGCCTCGTGGTTAGTGGGGTCCGTAGTGAATGGGTCGGTGCTAGGCCGGTTTCTGCATGTCTTCCGGGACTGCGGGGACTCGCGATCCGGGACTCTGCGGTCTGGAGGGAGCTGGACGTGGTCTATCCACCGCACACGCGGCGCGAGGCGCGGATTCGCGCCCGCGGAACGCGTGCGGCGTCGGCGCGGCACGGTGTGGATTGACGGAGGGAGCCGAGAACGGGGGTCAGCAGGCACAGAGGGGGGAGGGAGACCCGCCAGCGCACGCTGTGATATCGCGCGCTCAGCCGCACAAGCAGCGCGAGGCGCGGATTCGCGCCCGCGGAACGTGTGCGGCTTAAGCCGCGACGTCGTCACGCTCCGCAGCGTCGGCGGGGTCACATTCGAGCGGGTCTTGTCCTGGTCGCGTTGCGCGAGATGCAGCGTTGTCGAGAACGCCTTCGCGTCGTTTCAGATGTTTGCGCCTGAATAAGGCGGGCGGGAGCTGTGTGGAGATCAGCAGACGGCAAAGAGAAAGCACGCACTGCATGTCCTCGATGAGCGTCCTCGTCGAGGACGAGAGATGGGGATGGAGCATCAGGCCCCGGGAAGCTCCACCAAAGGGTTGTCCGAAAAATTGCGTTTTTGAGGTCAAAATTTGGCCATTTCCTTGTCCGAAAGTTGAGTTTTTGAGGCCAAAATCCGTCGAACCCTGTCCGGATATTGAGTTTTTGAGGGCTTGGGGCGGAGATTTTGCCGATATGTGACCGAGCTGGGGTATCCGCGGTGAGCGTGAAGTGATGCATTGATTGACATCGGCATCACAACGTACAGACTTCCTTCTCTTCTGCAACATTCTTTTGCCTTTCAACCGTGTCACTGGTGATCATGAATCTCTGAGCTTTGGCCGCCGCGTCGCGAAATTACTAGCTACGAAGACTCTGGACTTGAAGAAGAATCCTGAAGGAACTTCAGACGAGGCAGCCAGATAAACACAGCGGTGAACGAGCAGTGTACAAATGCAAATTATTCAAGGGTCAAAAATGCTACAAAAAAATGCAGGCGCACCACTGCGCGTTGCGTGCACTCGGCGTCAGGCGCTGCGGGCCGAGTTCCGTGACTGTGACCGATGAATTTTCAAATTCCCTCTCTTGAGTCTTGATGACCACTGAAGATGGACTGGCAGTCGAATGAGGCCTTGCTGCAGTTCAACAAGTCTCGCCATGAGATTCGTCATATGCAAATTGTTGCTGACGATCTCGCGTCGCTTCAAAAACATCGCAAAATCAAAGTCCCGGGGACCACACTCAATGCTGTCGGAGCACTCATCCAGTTACTCGCTGACATCAGGAAAAACTTCCCGAGGAGTTGTAGCCCGGTTAATTATGTTGTTCGAGATAGTGCGCGGTAGAGAAGCGCCCCAGTATGTAGTCGACATTGTCTCTGTAGCAGCTGTCAATGTATATATAGCGCATCATTGATCGTCTCTGGTGAGATGTTGCACTACCTCTTTGGGTGCCAAGGCTATGTCGAGTACATTGTTCCAGCCCGTTGCAATGGTGTGTTACATCTCTCTCTGCGCCGACTCTGGCTAATATGACCCAGGCTTTCGTCTTGCTCATCCCATGACCTTATTAATGAGCTCAGTGGCCTTTCTGCGAACGCAAGTCAAAACCCACCTGCGTCATGGATTCCAAAAGAAGGTGGCCTCGAGGCGAAGTCTTAAAATAAAGGCAGCGGATGTGCACCAAGAAAATGAAGGCGGCATTTTGGACTTTTTTTCTGACTAGCACGTCATCGAGTTGATCCCCTCCAGAGGGGATCAAATGGTTCCCGTGACTTAGGAGGGGGATAAAAAAATGAATTCTAGGATATACGGTCTCTAGTAAATGTATCTACATGTATGTACGGGTTAACAAAGAACATGGCAGCAGTATCCAAGACATTATCAGAAGTCCAGGTGCGATCAATTGTGAGGCCGCATTTTCCCATCAAATGACATCCCCGCACAAATTGCGACACGGACACGACAGCAGCGTTGCGGCGATGAAAACGGGTAGAGCAGTGGGTAGTGTACATACCCGAAACTGGATCGGGGCGACTGAGTGGGGTAAACCATTCAATATAAGCTAGCGGATGAGGGAAGGTGCCAAATTGGGATGGAAGATTGAATATAACACGAATTTGGGCTGGTCGCAGACCTGCCAAAGACTGAGTACATTGTGGGAGATAAGAATATGAACGATTGCTGACCTGCAATCCCAGATGACGGAACATACTGGGATGGATCTTCTATAACAAGGGCCGTGTCGAAAAAAGCAGGGGAGCCAGGTGATCGTCCTTTAGCGGGAACAGCAGGTACAGCGCGAATGCGGTTGGTGCGGGGCTGGTCCGAGAGGTAGCGATTTGATGGCATATGAAGGGAAATTTTATTGTAAACATCGAATCGGTCGAAAGGTCCGGGTGTAACGGGGCACGTCTTGAAATTGAGTTTGAGAAAGGCGGTAAGTGCTGGAATAATATCTGCGGCGCCATGACGAGTTTGCAGTGATGCAACGGTGAGATTGAGGGTAGCCGGGCTCTTAGCAATGGTATACGAGGTGATGGTGGAAGTACTGGGGGTCGAGACGGGTACCGTGACCGTGTCTCCACCAAGCTCCTCGTCAGAGGAATCGTCCGAGTCGTCAGAGCATGGCCGTGGAAACTGCTTGTCGTACCAGGTGAGGTACATGGACCGAAGAGCCATGGCCTCCTGGCGCTGGAGCCAGAGCGCCATTTGCTCGAGATAATCGCGGCGGTTGCTCGCGCGGTAAGCCTTTTTAGCGAAGTCGATGTGAAGACGTTCCGGCGACTCGGTGTTGTAGCCATCGGCGCTACCCAGAGCTCGGATGGTGTCGACGTAGTGCTGGATTGCATGGAATTTGGGAATATTAAAATGTTCTCGAATTTCGAGGTCGATAAATATTTGTTTGTGTAAATGGAAGGTGTCGAGGGTCTGCTCGAGGGCGGCGAGGGTCCGAGACGTGTGAGACTGGAGTTGCGCGTAGTAGATGAAGTCAATCAGAGCTTTGACGACTGTGAGAACCTTCGTGTTGACCGCGCCTGCCAGCACGCCCACAAACACCCGCTGCATCTCCTTGTGTTCAGTGCCCGTCCACTGTGACACCGAAGAGATCCCTTTCTTGAAGTGGCGCAGCCCTGGGTAGCCGTTCATGGCTTTGAACCGTGCGTCCAACTCCTTTTCACCGATGAGCTCCGTACACCAACTGACGAGATGGTCCTTGAAGACACCTTTGTGAAGCTGGTGTAGGAGGTCGGGCGTGAAACAGCCAAAGATGTCGGTGTAGGGAAGGTCGGCCCAGAAAGGTGTGTACACAGGTCGGATCCCGTCCGCCTCAAATTGTTCTGACGTCGACGTCTTGCGGTTTCGGTGATCTGCTAGCAAGCGCAGGGTAGTTTCTTCGTCGCGAAGAATGGATTCAAGGCGCTTTCCTCGGTCGTTTGGATCCACGACACATTTCGGACATCTGTTCTCTTTGCAGCACGCCACCAAGCACTGCTCGGGGTAGTCGGCAACGTACGCAGCCAGAATTGGGAAGACACGGCGGATGAAGCCATCGGAGCACACCATCTCCACCCCCTTCTTGCCCGCTGCAATCAAGGGCTTGAGGACGAGGGACATACAGTGGTGGAAGAGACGGTAACCCGCGAGCGAACGAGCATCGTCCGTGAAACATGTGAGCTTGGACACCGGCAAGTATCCAACCAGTACCGTCGCGTGTGCTGTTGGCTGACGTCGTACTTCTTTAGAGATATTCCCGATGGTGATATACACCGGCCAGGCAGTTTTATCGCCTTGAAATTGGGACAGCTTTGTTTTGTCGGACGAGATGATGATTCCGCTAATGCAGGCACCGGGAGGTAACAGTTTCTGCATACTATATCAGTATCTACTAAATGTTTGAAGGACGATTCGCACCTGGATCTTCCACCACCAATTAGCCGTCCACATCTCATCAAAGATCCGGCTCGATTCCCTTCCATCTCTTCGACTATAAACTCTCTCCGGTGCGTACGCCATATGATTCTTGAAAGCAGGGTTGCTCATCAGCTCCTTGATGCACTCGACAGGGTCCCGCATCCACAGCTCCATGTCCTCAGTCATCAACCCCCCGTTCTCGTCGACGCGGTTGCCGACCGCAGTGACAATTTTGCACGTCCATTCTGGCCCCGTGGGAAGGGAATCGACCTTCTTCAAGAACGCGCGATTGTTGTGAAAGGACAGTTTTAATTTCTGGTTCTGGGTACACCGGTAAGTGTCTTTGTGATGCGGACTTGGACATAACTCACAATGGGCAACTGTAGATACTCATCTGTGGCGGTCTGATTCACGTTCTTTGACAGCCAGCTCGCCAGATCCCATTCATCGCCACTCGCGAAGGGAGCAAATTCAGACTCCCCTTCACGCTCTTTATGATCCCGCATCCTCTCGAAAAGAGTTTCCCCTTGTCCTAGAGGTCTACCTGCCTCGGATTCATCCTCCTCAGCATCCTCTCCGGGGAAGGACTCAACAAAACGGCCAAAATTCTGAGGATCGTCTTCATCCATCACTTCTTCTACGGTAGCTCGGCGGGACTGCGGAACGGGTTCCGGCGGTGGAGAGGACTGCTCGCGAGGGGGGGCAACAAAATCGTCACCCATTCCCATTGGATCGTCATCGGAGGCAGCAAGAGGTGGGGCGGGAGATGGCGACCGCGAGGCTTCAGATACCGCCGGCACCGGTGTGTCAAGTTCTCGGCTGTCCACAGTGACGGCGCTCAGCGCTTCGGCCCATTTTTCCCGACAGGCGGCAGTATTGGCAATGTGGCGTTTGACCGCTGCTCTATTTTTCACTGGATGCAAGCAGTAATGGCAGCGCGCTAGGCTGGGCATGGTGGAGGGTTATCGTAAGTTTTTATTGTCGGGTTTTCACCAAGTGATCAAGTCTACAGCATGTTTCAGTGTACGCGATTGCGCCCGTATCGCCGCCCGTTGCTCCCGTGACTGGAAAAACAACACGACAACTCTTGACAACCACCACCACTCAACGCGCCATGTTTGTTGACAAACGGGCTCTCCCAGACCTATAAAAGGGCCAGGTCAACGGACTATATAAACCGAGGTGCGTCCCCCCCGGTCTACCCTCATTTTCCCCGCTAAGAGCTCCCATTGCCCTATCGCACCTCTGCCTCTACCAACACCTCGCTCAACGCCTTCACCATCAATGTCTCAGCCACAACGTCGTGCCCTTGCCCCCGCCCCAGCTGCGCGCGGCCACGCCGCTGCTCGTAGCACTCAAGACAAGGAAAATGACCACCAAGGTATGTTCTTTGTCGTGCCCTCCTTGCTGGTCTCACTCAATAGCAGGCCGGCACCATGATGCCCCGACTCAAGCTCATTCGGGCAACAGAGGTATTCCACTCTTCCTTCTACTCTATCATTTCTAATTGCACGGTCTAGATACCGACGTCGGCCAGCGTGCAGCATCCAAGACTCAGTCCTCTCGAGGTCACCATAGCAACAACAACCATGGTTCGTGCTTGCCGTCTTCCTCTTCATCTTACTCAGGCACTCATTTCTCTCTTAGATAAGGACGATGAGGGCCACCAGCCTGCCTTCCAGGAAGAAGATGATGAAGAGGATGGAAGTCCCATACGTGCGGCCCGAGTCCGACGTATGAGTGCCAAGCAAATGCAGCTCGGTGAGCATTGCTTTCTGCGCCGCCGCTACACGTATTGACAATTCCCTATAGTCGAGGATTCAGAAGCAGCTGAATCCCGCAAAGCTGAGAAGGCTGCCAAAGCAGCAAAAAAATCGAAGAAGCAGCAACTCCAGGCTTCGGGGGAGGACGACGATGAGGACATGGAACCACGCCAAGATGATTTGGTAAGTTTTTCTTGCTCTACAGAAATAGCGGGCATTCATGTATCCTCTAGTTTACTTCCCGCACCGTGCAGTCTCGCCCGGCGGCCACCAAGATTCTTGCGCAGCGCAACAGCAAGGTCCCGCCGCCCCCGAACTTCCCCAGTGACGCCTGGCGCCAGACGGGCCCGTCCCAGTCGCGGGCCCGTGAGGAGCGGGGCCGCGAAGAGCGTCACGATGTCCGTGACCATCGTGACTTCGAGTCATCCTCTGCCTCCGACCACGACCATCGAGCTCGCCCCAGCCCAGTCGTCTTCCGGGGACGAAGCCCAACCCCGGCAGCTCGGCTAGCCCGCCCTCCCCAGGTATTGTATTGTATCATGCTGCGTACGATACAAGTGCTGATCAGTCTGCAGGTGTACAATATCAATGGTGGACGCGTTCCCGACCGCTTGGACCTCCAGCTCTACCGTTACCGTGACCACAGCGAAGACGACAACTCCAGCCGCACCCGACCCCCTCACCGCACCGACTCGACACGGGTCGATCGCCTCTTCGATGGGTACAACGAGGACAACTCCGGCCGCGCCCATCCTGCTCGTCCTCCCTCTCCTGCTCGCCCCTCTCACCGGCACGACGATGACGACTCCAGCCGCACCCGTCCCGCTCGCCCTCCCTCACCCTCCGCTGGCGATAAGCGCGCACGCTCACCTGACGATTCAGACGACCTCCGGACCGTACAAGCGCAACGTACCACCTCATCGACTGGCCGTCCGAAGGCCAAGGACTTCGACGAGACCACCCGGGAGCTGATCGCGTTGGCGATCATACTGTACCGCTGCTACATTAGTAGCAAGTACGCGTTCCCCGACCATGCAAAGGAACTTGAGTTTCTTGCGAAGGCGTGGGCGAAGGCATGCAGGCAGCTCAATATATCCATGGAGCTTACCCCGACTATCTCCAAATTGGTGCGTCACAACTCCTTATTTCGATCCTCAGCTCACGCATTGCCAGATCACCAACCGCGGCTCCCATCTGCGCGGGGAGCTCAAGACCAAGATAGGAACTCGTCGACATCATCTATGGCTTCAAGAGCGGACAAAACAAGAAGACTATCACATACAACAGACAGCTCGCGGAATCGCTCAAAGAAAACTTGACTTTTACATTCAAGGTGCGTCTGCTTATCCTGTTCTAATTCTTCTACTCACTCTACCATACTAGAACCCCGAGGCGCGGACGGGCATCTACAAGACCCCGCTCATTCAGAGGGCCGTCAACGCGATGTGGTTTGCGAACCGACGCGACGAAGGTCCCAGCTTTCCCGAATTTTTTAACCCGATCACGAAGCCCGGAGTTGCGATCGTCCTGACCGTGGTATGTCCCCGTCTTCTGTCTTCAATTGCCCGCCTAACCTTTCTTGCCAAGGCCGAAAACTTGATCGACGAGCGCCTGACCGGGATCCGGACCGACATCCCTTTCACGACCAACGACTATCGCAGCGTCTACGACTCGCACCTCCAGGCCCTCGAGGAGTTCGAGGAGCAGACTCACCCGCACAAAATTTGGAAAATATCCGCATCCGCTTGCACAATATTGGCCGGTGCGTCTTCTCGCCGATCTCATATTCACCTTCTCACCACCTTTCAGCTTCCACTCCGGGGCCCAACCCATCACCGCTGCCAAGAAATCGGTTCTTGAGAAGAAGGACGTCGCTGCGGCGATCAGAGAATACGAGGAAGATTCGGAGACCGAGACCGAGGGCGAGCAGGGTGGGTCCGACGAGCAGTAGATATTTTATGATATTTTATATGGTCCATTCAATTCAATTTATTTATTCTTTCCTGCTTGACTGAGTTCTACTGTGTATGAAGCTCAGCTATATCCCACTATCTATACCTATGTAGGCTACTGGACTACGCAGCTATGGAACTCTGTCGAGGTACGCACAGCTATATTGACTGTTATAGTAATTGATAGCTCCGAGGGGCAGCTACATCAAACTATATTTTAGGGGGGTAACGACAGCGCTACAGCAACTACATTGGGTACGTTGCACTTTGTAGCTACCTAGATTTTTCCTGATGTATTCTCCCAGTTCCACCCGGAAATGAACCCGATTGAATATTTCTGGGCCTGGATCAAACATTACTTCCGTGAACGCTCCAATGGCCAATGGCAAAAGGCGAAAGACCTTGTCCAGGATAGTCTAGTTTTAGTTGTCATGTGCAAGCCGCCGGTCGCGTTTCGGCGATATCATTAGTCACGTGCTGAACAAACAAGACCATTTTTCACCACACGTCGTTGCGATTCGCGCGACCATGGACCGTCAAGCGCTCGTTCTTTGCCTCGTTCTACTCCAGCTATGTCAGTTATGCACTGCCTTCAAGTTTCACTCCCATTGGGCTTTGAATTGGTCCGCAACATCCTCGGAGTCCTCCCCAGTTTCGAGCCGCATCACTACCAAATGGACGGAATTTGCAAGGTTCTCGATGGCGTGGACCTCGTAGCTGTTGCACCATACCCTGGCCTGCGGTTTCAGCCAGTGGAGGGTTTGGCTTGAATCGTTTTGCCGCCAGTTCAGAGGTGTCAGCCAGAGATGGAGAGCTACGAGTGGATGCGGCGACAGGTGCCGTGTTTTCATCAAAGGCATCTCGGGCCCGCTTTTTCGGGGGGGAATAGTCGAAGGGCTTGATGGGCGGTTGACGTCCGAAACGTATTGTATGGTAGAAGTGTTCTTCAGTGACCGGCTGCTAGATGCTTCCCAGCGGTCGACGTGGCCGGGCCTGCTTTTTTGGAGCGATATTGTGGTCGGAAAGGAGCTGCTGATGGGTCGCAGGTGTTGCGGGATCCTCCCAGGCGACAGACGCGCCGGATTGCGCCATGGAGGGAGCCTCAGGACGTGACGAGGAGACGCGACGCAAAAGGTCACATGTGACACTAGGTGACGCTTCCGCTTTGGGCTTTCCCAATCCGGTAAGTCCTGACCTACGGCTTTTGATGCGCGAGTGGAATCAGACCATATATCAGGTTATTTTTTTTCCCCTCTCAATATTTTCAAAAAAAATAATCTTGATATATTGGTCTGACTAGGGAGACTATGTCCAGGAGGCTCTGACGGCATGCCCCCTACCCACAATCCGTCGATTCTTCCAGTGCACGAATAGATACACCAGTGTTTACCGCCTCGGTGCGACGGGACCAGTGGCCGAGTTTGCGGTGAAGAAGCACCGCTCCCACCGTGGGGTTCAGCGGCGCGAATTGGATGTGGTGATTGCAGAGTGGAAAAAAAAGTCGAAGTTGAGAACTCTACAGTGTATGAACATCCCTGTTTTGACTATAATTTTTGTCGTTTTCTGGCCGAAGATTTCGCGTTTTTTTTCCCCACGCTCAGCCCACCTCCGTTTCCTCTGAAACGAAAATTTTCCCACTAAAGTACACCATTTTGATGCTGAATCTGCAATCTGGAAGAAATTCGGTGGGAACTCCGGCTTGTCATGAAGTTCCGTCCGCCACCATATGTCCCAAAGTTGCCTTAATCCAGTTTTTCGACCCTGTGTAGCTGGTGCGGGGCCTGGCATCTGGGTATCCGGCAACATCATCAACATATCTGAGTGTGCGTACATTCAGACTAATTGAAAACAGTGCAGATGAGTCGCACACCTGATTGCATGGCACTATATTCTGGCGTTGCGAAACTTGAGGTTTGAGCTTGTGTCACATTGGCATTGGGCCAAGTGGGGTACGTTCCTGTAAGGTTTTCGCCCCAACTTGGAGTGGGAAAGGTGGTGTCTATATTTCACGATTGTGTGAGTATTACAGACATCATTTGCAAAAGAAACAGCGCACGCGAATCATAGAGGTTGAATCCGGACTCGAATGGGACGTCATGCAAAGCCTCCAGCGGCGCGAAGGGTGCACATCAGTAAAACTACAGGTTCGTCTTTGGCATCTTTCGTCTTTGGGAGCCGTCTTTCGTCTTTGGGAGCTGTCTTGGTCTTGGGAATGCATCTTAGGTCTTTGGCGAATCATCTTTGGACATCTTTGTCTTGGGTGAATCGTCGTTCAAGTCTTTGCAGAAAATGTTGGTCTTGGAGAGAAATAATTTTTATGTACTCAACTTTGATGAGTGAATATAAAACACCTTTCTTTTCTGCAGTCCCAGGTACTCTGGATATATCAAAGGTTGTGTGTTCTTCAAGTTACAAACAGATATAATAATATTGACTTTCTATTGTGGCGACCCAGGGAAACCACAAGACAATGTAGAAGTTTCAATGTCTTCAAAGTGTTTTTCATGTTCTGGTCAGCGGTGGTGGATTGACATTTGCTCAAGTCAAGAGAGGTCGAGAATGGAGGGAGAGGTTCGCAAAATCTTACCGAAGTCATTCAGACTCCGCTCGATCATGATCCGACGTCGGAGATGACGTGCCTGGCAACGCCCATCAACTGGTTTGTTGCTCTCTTGCTCTCTCCCCCCATCCTCCCCGCACTGCTGCCTGCTTCCCCTCATTTCTACCATGGCCTTTGGACCACAATCAAACTCAAAATACCTCAAGTGTCCTCAGGATTCCTCAAGAGCCTCTTCCCTGTAAATGATATGCACGCAAATGACATACCCAAAACGCTCTGTCCCATCCTCTCGCGCTCGTTCACTGCATCTCCTGCCTGTGGCTTTCCTTCTGGCTCAAGTGTGGTGATCCAGCTCTTCTCTCGTGCTCTCAATACATCGTCGCACCATAAGATATGTCACATGCAGCCACTGTATCCTTCCTGCCGCGTTCGAGAACTGGTACATTTCGGTACGTTTCCTATTCCCATTATTCCCTGCTCATTTATTTTCTTTCTCGTAGATCCTTCAGGCACGAATAAATATTGAGGCGAAAGCGCAGGTGCGATCCTTATAATGGCATTACAGTGGGAGCTGTGGGGCGACGGCGAAAGGTGTGTGTCAGCTATTATGTTACTCATTTAAGGTTTCTCATTTTTGTGTTCGCATATGCTGCCCGCCAATCTATTATCCACTCCATTCCCTCGAATATTTGCGCTCTGAGACCGGGCCTGAGGGGGCTCTTCTTCTGTAAAACGGGTGTGTGTGCGCACATCCTATTCTAGTGCCACTAACTGATCTTAATGTATGCTGAGCATAATCTGACCTTCTGGCGAACGGGTGTCCCACCGGCGCCGGCAAATGTCACTGCGGTCATACGTAGTGGTTTCTGATTAGTGTATTGTGTGTTGTACGGGTGCCGAGATGAATTCGATCAAAATTTTCCTGCTCTTTTGTTGTGATTCAAATCATCTTTGGGATCTTTGAGCAACGTCTTGGGAAAGACAACGCACGTCTTTGACATCTTTCCCAAGACAGATGTCCTATCAAAGACTTTTTAACCTGCCTAGCCAAAGACGTGCATCTTTGGAAAAAACACGTCTTTGGCGTCTTTGGCATCCTGGCCAAGACGCCAAAGACGTCAAAGACGAACCTGTTGTTTTACTGATGCATGACTGAAAGGAACGGAGCTTGAAGAAGAAACCGGTGCAGATTCCGATGGCAGAAGCGACACATCACCTAACATACCGAATGGTGCGATGGGCGCATACTCAGACGGCACGGGTGGCGCGGGGGCGGCGTCGGGAATAGCCGCTGGCGTGGAGCCCGAGGCGCTGGACTTCGACCGAGAAGCTTTCCGCCCTGAAGAAGAAGTTAGCGGAGAAAATTGACACACGTGAAGTGTGGATCACCAGGCTTCGCAGTCGTTACACGCCCGCTGGAGCTCGCTGACAAAATGATAGGTAGAGCGGTGCTACCTTTCCCCTTCGACAACGTCTTCATCACCTTTAGCTGAGCGTTGAGGTCTTTGGTGCGCGCGGTCGACTGGCGGCGCGCTTCAGCCTCCTCGGCGATCTGGTCCTTGAGGTGCCGCTGCAGGTCAAGCCGCTGCTCCGCTTCTCGCACACGCTTCGCAGTGCGGGACTGCCGTTGCGAGTTGCGAGACATACGATGGGCGACCTCGTTGTGCGCATTGGTCAAAATCCCTGTTCGAAGGGATGTTTGAATCTCATCAGCAGTTTTTTTGTCGAGGATGAAAGCACTGCAGGGTCAGTCTTTGTTGGGTTATCATGTGGAGCGAAAATACGTACGTTTCGATAGCCTCGACTAGTGTTAATTTGGTGCCCGTGTGGGCATTTGTCCAGTGGTGCTGGGCCTCGTTTGTGTTCGTTGTCGAGGGGGTGCGGTCCCAAACGTCGGCCGGAATCCGGGACTGGGATTTCACAAGGCACCGAATGATCCAAGCGTGGTTGCGGATTCAGGAAATTCGAAGATGTAGAAGGCAATATCTCCACTCTATTTGAACCCCTAAATTTACGGAGCACAGGGATCAGAAATCAAATCAGAGTAGAGGCATTCGAAAAAATTCAACCAACCGGTGTGACAACCAACGGAACCGGCAATCAAAGCTAGGATCAAAAGGAACATGACAGGTGCGGTGACAGTCTAGGTGACTGATGCACGGCAAACAGAAAGTGACACCGGATTGTCCGCCGTGGAACGGTTACAGCTCTTTGCGGAACTTAGGGCGCGGCCGATTTTTTTTCCTTTTTGAGCTGATTTTGATCATTTCAGCCAGAACAGCTGTTCTGACCTCAATTCTCAGCGTACGTTTCTGAAAACTATATGAGCAGAATCACACGACAATTCCCTCAATTACGAGGACGATGTGCCCTCCACCATTCAAATAAGTGTTTTTAGAGCCATACAACATTCCACACAACCTTCAAATCACGACACAAGAGATGATCTCCGCAAAACATGCAAAATAATATATTATAATTACTACCGGCGGTATGAAAAGATTCTGAGGACGTCATGCCCTGCGGAGTTGTCGTGTGATTCTGCTCATATAGCTTTCAGAAACGTACGTTGAGAATTGAGGTCAGAACAGCTGTTCTGGCTGAAATGATCAAAAACAGCTCAAAAAGGAAAAAAAAATCGGCCGCGCCCTAAGTTCCGCAAAGAGCTGTAAGATACCAGACCCCCCCCTTAATTGATACCGTAAATTACATCCAGGGTTGGATATAATACCCAGCCCTAAGAAACACATTGTGCTGCTGTGCCCCGAGGCTTAGATCTCACCGGATTTCGTCATCTCCGCATGCTATCGGAGCAATTTGCGGTCAGGATTCTTTTACCGAAACACCATCTTCTGCGAGCCGGTGGAACGGATGTGGTAGCAAACGAGGTGAAGATGGAGCGGAACTACCCGCTCTGACACATGTGTCGTGAGAAGCAACCCAGAGTTGAACCGCTCATGCCTCATAGGTGAGAGGAGATCTGGTGACATTCTAGAAGAGAATTGAGGGCCCTGTCACTTGGAGTCCCACTGGTTCGGGGACGGCAAAACAGGCACGATGACTTGTGCGGTTTCGCGATCGAATGTGTGATTCACCGAGCCACAGGGCCGGACTCACTAGAACCCTCAATTTTCTCCCAGATTCGTTCCTCATATAATAGAAGTTACACACGCCACTTCTTGCCTCCCAGTCATTGTGCAGCATGGGTTGCACAATGGGGCAAAATTGGCGCCAGAATCATTCCTCGTGAAAATGTTCCTCTCGTGGGATCACGGAGTTCACGTCATGTCGTGATAAGTTAATCAACGACGTAGCCTTACCCACGCGACTGAAGCTGGTGCACGAGGAACCCTAGCCACTGCGTGTTGAACCGTGGGAAAACCCGCGGTCTTGGATTCGGGTACCTGTTACTTCTTCCTCGTTATATTGTGGCCACAATTGGCTGACAATAGTCTCGTTCCCGACATTATAGGGCAGTTCGCTCGCTGCGCTCACGAGGCAGACGCGCGGCGGATCACCGGACCGCTCGGAATGATCCGAGGCAGACATTTTGATGAGAAAAGATTGCGGAACACTGCCCTATAACGTCTGGTGCAGTCCGTATAGATAACGGGCGTACAAGTCACGCTGTGACTTTTGAGTGATTATCAAGTGACGAGACGCGGCGCAAATTGCTCCAGAGCCTCACGACCACCAGCAGGTCTCGCTCCGGAAGCTCTAGGTGGCTTGTACCCAGGTTCCTTCCCAGCCGCGGTTTCGGGGTTCGTGGATTCCAAGTAGCGGTAGTACAATTCCCGGTAACGTAAGTTACTGGGTCTTAGGGAGCATGATTTTTCGATTTTGGCCGTGCATCACATTTTCGTCAGTGGTTTTTGCGTCAGCAGTGATCTGTTGATCTCTCCCTACCAAAAATGCTCGGCTCGATGACTTCGGCAGGTAGGCCGATGATTGCATTCATAATTATGCTTAGACTATCGTCCGATTGTGTCGCTCTCCTCAACCCAGCCTTAACCTCAGTGCCATCTCGAAAATTCAAGTTTAGTGCCTTTGACAAGGTGTGCACACATAGCACTAGTAGTCCCGCATTTGTTACACTCCAGGAACTGCCCGGAAAACTAGCTGGTCTGATATGGGACACCTCTTTTCAGAGCAGCCATCTGTTTGGTTGAAATGAGGCTGGTGCACCAACCTTACAGGACAGTGGTCCTACTTAATTTACTTGTGTTAGATGAGTCTGCATTCTTCCCGTAGCCTCCTTTGATTCTCTTCAGGCACGTGCTCTCTCGGGCATCTCGGGCAGCAACATCCAATTGTTATTCCTTCAGAATAAGGTCTGTAGGTAGGTAGGTATTACACCGTGCAATCCAAATAATAAAGGCTGGTGTCAGGGATTATCCCAGTGCACAAAATAAGCTGAGTTATACATTCCTCTCGGGGCCTCCACTACCTCGGATGAGTCTGCAAATATCATGAAATTCATCCCTGCCCCGCTGTGGATCCTTGCCACCAGAAAGAATCAATTAGTCCTCTCACCGTGACCAGCGGGGTGGTTCTCCTGATCAATCTGCTGACGACGAGAAGGAATACAATATATCTGTAGTTCTAGATACATAAGAATATTCGAAGCTTGTTGTTTTAGCATTCCTAATCCTCAGAGTCAAGAAACTCGTCTAGTCCCACCCGCTCAGAGAGCTTGAGCCCGGGCTTCTCCATTAGATACCAACGATCCACTTGGGTCCCGTCATTGAATCGGGTCTTGTAGCGTTCGTCGGGGGCCATCATAACAACTGACCTGATTGATTTAACATCGACAACCCGAACAGCGGTATCCCGAAGGTGTTGGACAGTCCAGTAGGTATTTGATGACGCTGCGAGGAGTCCGGGGTGTGGTGGGCCGTACAATGAGACAATTGCGACCGGTTTGGGGGCTTCTTCATTGTCGTTGCTGATGCCGCCAACACGAAGGAGCATGTAGAATAGGACTTCCCCTATGTACGAACTTCCATTAACCTGAATCTGCGCTGAAGTCAGCAAGAATATTCAATCTGACTAGAAAAGACATACCGTGACATTCCTGGACATACGCACATCCTCCAACGCCTTCATACTCTCTTTCCATGCAGATCGAGCAATCTGTCCATTGGGGAGACGCAAGCGCGCCCATCGGATAACTGTGGCCGTGCTGCCATTTAATACCTCGTTGTGGCTCTGAAGATATGCGATGATTGCCTTCTGCTCGCAGGGACGTACGTCTCGAGAGGCGGTGTCCATCGCCCGCAACAGGACATACCCCCCACCAAGATCTTTGCCTCCTCGTGGTATTGGATTCTCGGGTGGCTCAATGTCCGGAATCATTGCCTTCAACGCATTTACTTGACAGCGCCGAATTCCCCGCTGTGCTAGGTTTGAAAAAGCGTTTGAATGCTGTTTGATCTCTTCACCCAGGTTTCCGATAGTGCGTTCCATCCCCCATTGTGAATAGATGATTCCCGGCCCAACGCGAACAGTTTCGGGGGCGAAATGCGAGAGTGTGTGCATGCTGGGACGTACAAAGTGGATGCGATCGGACCGGCGCTGCACGTAGAGCTGTTCAAATTGGTCTGAGAAGTCGGAAAGGAGGTTGTGAGCAGTCGCAACCTCTGCTGGATATATATCTTCCTGCATCAGAATCCGCAGGCCTCGGACACACTTGCAGTAGTGCATCCAATACTCATCTGGAAGAAGGTTGTAGAACAGCGCTGGGCCCAGCCCAAAGAAATAAAGCAAGAATTCCCAAGCTTTGTAACCACTCGAGATTTTCTCGGCCGGGTTGCGAGGAGGGCGGTCAAAGGAGCCTGGAATATATGGAGTGGTCTGTGCAACCAGTTTCCCTTTGACAGGAGTTAGATTTGTTGAGCCATATACAAGTCTGCAACTCACCGTGTTCTTTCCAGATTTTTGTGTCTTGCAAGACAGCCCATGGCCAGCTCAGAAGATTGGTGCTGTCACTGCGGTCACAATCGAACGATCCACGCCATAGTGGGATGAAGAGGTCGGTGAGATTGAGCCCGGGGAGATGCATGATATCAAGGGTGAACAAGGTTGGAACTCCCAGAATTCGGTCCGGATGGAACCCGCTGAAGATTGTTGGCTTGCAGATGCCGGTCTCCAGACGACGCCGCTCGTATTGGGTCTTGTTTTGGGACTGCGAGACATAGAGAAGATTTTTCTGGTATCGTTTAATAGCCTCCGCAGATGTGAATGCTTTCAGCAGCAAGTTCAAGTCGACGTCTGGATGATTGCAGCCTGCAACATCAAAGGAAGTCGGCAGCAAGCGTGCTGGATAGTAATGGGTACCACCAGGTTTGTGGCGCCCAATCAGAGGACAGTACAATCGGCAGGAGTACTTTCCGTGGTGCCCAACACATCCGTTCAAAGCGGCCATTCCGGGACCATCTGCGCTTCCAAGTGCGAGGAAAATTCTGGACACAAAAACTCGAAGAGTTTCGGCATCCCAGACACGAAGACCCTCCTTTTGAAGGGCCGCAACGTGGTGTAGACCAGGATAGACAAAGCTGTCCATGTGTTTAGGTTTCTGTGGACCTGATATAAATCCACCCGGGAGAATGTGCCGCTTTTGGTATCGCAGCTCGGGTGGAAGGTCGAGAATTACCCAGATATAAATCCAACAATCGGAGGCCTTGTTTCGATACAGTTGGGCACCATCAATAGAGAAGACGAGAACCATGTCATCGAGGGTGATCTTCCCCTCTTGAACGGCCTGAAGATAATCCAAGCCATCAAAGAAATCACAATATGCTGATGTGCGCTGGCCATTCTGTCGGCGCAATTCATCGAGAATGGATTCCGTACACCGCTTGCGGTATCGCATATTGTGGGCGCTGGCAGGAGTCCGCCAGAGCGCCTGGAGCTGTGGGCCAATCGGAATGGTGTGGAACTGTTTGCGCGGGACCTTTGCAGCTCGAGCAGGATCATATCTGGGCTCACCACAAATGTAACAGCCTTCGAGCTGTGCAAATGGTCCTGCGTATCCGATGCATGAATTGATGCACATGTCGTGCACCAAGGAGGTAACACCGCTGAGCTCTGTGACCAGCTTTTTGACTCGGTGGTAAGTCAGGATATCATCCTCCGGATGACGGCGAAGTATTCCGAGGCGGACATTGTTATAGGTTTCTTCAGAAGCATTGCTAACGGAAAGGAATATGTCGAGAGAGAGACGGTGGTCCGGGTTATCGAGAGTCACAGGTGTCTGTGGCGGATTGCGGAGTTGTTCCAGTAGTTCAGGTGGGAGGGGCTCATCCTCGTTATCGAGTGAGGCGGCTCTCAAGCACTCTATAAATTTGTATGCAATCTGGATGTCGTCGATAGGAGAAACGAAGCCTGGCGGCAAATCCTCCATGGGCGGATCGGGGTCATTGTCCCTGTTCGGCGGTAGACCAGGGGACAGGGGTGGCCCGGGTGGGTTATCGGGAATTTCTTCTTCACGTCATGGAGGGAACTGCACATTTTCCGGTTCGTCCTCATCTGGCGGGGGAGCTTCCGGCAGGGTAGAATGGGGTGGTACAGGTAGTTCTCCGGTACCAAGTTGTTCTGGGTGAGACAAACTCGCTCCGGTAGCTGGACCCTCCGCTGTTGGTCCTGGACCCACATCGCCAAAATCTTCCTCGGGTTCAATAAATGGAGATGGTGGCTAGTGTAAAGTACATTGTTAGTGCGGTTTAACTTGATTGAAAGATTCAAATTAAACTCACCAATCTTTGATGGCTCGAGTCTGACACTGGACTTATTGTTGTCCGTGTGCGCTTCCGGTGCCGCGCGCCATCATCGTTGTCTGATCTTGGGTCACGCTGGACTCCGCCGTCCACCAGGAAAGCTGGTTTGTGACGAGGTGCAGAGGTGCTGCTTATGGCGGCCAACGCGGTAGTGAATTGCGAGGAGACTGATGCAGCCACGTCTTCGCGCATATGTTTTTTTTGTGTCGAATAAGCCCAGGGTTTTCCGGGACCGGAGGGGCCGCCACAGCGTTTGACACAGTAGCAGATAACCGTGTCTGAGGAAGATGCCATGGCGCGAGAACGCGCTGCGAGAACGATCAGACGCGTGGTGTCATGCAAGAGCCTGAGCGCGAGTGACATCATTTGTTTGCTCCAAAAATAAGATGGGATCTTTTTTTGGAGCGACTCTCTCACTCTCCCCTAACGGGCCACGGCAATGGACTATACCTCGGGGCGCTCCAGCCCAGCAAGCTCCATGTATGGCGAGTCGACGCTGGGATCCTCCGACAGCTACCACGGAACCTGGGGCTCATTCCGCTCGAGCAGCCCCGCTGGCAACTCGTCTGTACTGATGCTACCATCATCCCATCGGTCCTCGTCTTCCACCGTCCTCAGCCAAAGTCTTGAGCTCCGCATACAGAAGCTGGAGAGTGATAACTCGGTTTTGCGGGTGCAAAATGAAACAATCATGTATGTTGTTCTGTCTGCTTCTGAGTGCGATTGACAGTTGTGGGTCCATTAGGGCTGCCTATCAGGAGCTCGTTCATGCCGTTCCCACCCTCCTTGCTGTCACCTCGAACCCGTTTGCTATCCCCGTGTCAGCTCAAGCCAGCACTCATCTGGCGCGCCCATCGCTTCCGCCGTTGGCCCGTACTGACTATCCTAAAGTGCGATTCTGGCAGCGTTTGGATTTCACCAAGGGTAGCGGTTCTGACGGCGTATCAAATAACGGCGGCCCTAACCCGCGGGGTGGAACCCTAGTTTCACAGGGAGTCAATACAACGGGGAGATATATTGAGGATCAGCAAGGCGAGGTAGTGGACGGCCACCGGCTCTCGGCTATCTGCAAACTAGCCGCCCGTATCTGGTTCAGCCTTGTCGCGCATGGGAACGCTCCACGTACCTGGGGTCAGGCAAGCATCGATGTCGTTACACTTTACAATGACGAGATGTGTTGTCAATTCCCCGAGTTACGGCTGTGCGCTGACAATTGGAAGGCGCAGAAGATCGCCACGGTGAACTACCCCTCCTGGATTAGAACACACGGCCGTGAGAAGGACGAGAACGACGAGGACAAAATCTCACACAAAAAATTGAAGGCTCGTCACGGTTCCGGCTCGGCTCCGACCAAGCATCGGCGTGATTCTAGCCCAGCTCCACCCACTCCCGAGCTGCGCAAGAAGGTTAAGCTTGGCGACGAAGACCTACTAGTACGTTATTTATCCATCTGTGGCCACCGGCTTTCACTAACGCAGTACCTGCTTTCCTCGATTAGTCCTTCAATCCTCTGTAAGTTGTTGCTCACCTAATATTCCGTCTTCTGACTATCTCATTCTGCAGATGGCAACCTCCGGCAGCATCCACCGTCACCACAGGATCAGTGGAGGCGCTCGTCGAGGACAGCACTCTGTACGTTGTCCGTACTGGGATAGTTTCCGATGTCTGATGTTCCCTGTCAGCCTAGCGCCTGAGCCCGGCTCGGTCGGACCATCTCCTGATGTCCCCGTCATTGGCGAAGCTGCAGCTCCCGTGATCGAGGTCATCAACGACAGTCGGGCGCTCGAGGACGATGCCCAGCCTGCTGTGGCGACGACGACACTTGTAGCGACGGAAACGGCCGTTTCCATCACCCCACCCGAGGTCATCAATCCCGCGACTGTGGCGGCTGTTCATGCTGCTCTCATTCAGTCTGCCTTCCCGCCGCTGGTGTTACCGGTCCCGACAGCGCCAGAAGCCGCGGCCGCCCCTATCCTTCTGGGACCGTCAGCTACCAAAAAAACTGGCAAAAAAGATGTCAAGATGTCTTCAACTAACAGTCTCACCCCGCGGTACGTGCTTGCCTCGTTTGCCCTCGGCCGCAGTCTCTAAGAACGCTGCAGTAATCTATGCTCCCGTGAATGGATCAACAAACATCACGGCTCGCGCCCAGCATTTGGCACGTACTGGGACAGCATTGTGGGAACCGAAGACGAACAGGTAAGTCCTTCTATCGGCTGACGCAGCTCAGTCTGACAGCATCGGTATCAGCACTGGAACGCGGTCTCTGAAGCGGCAAAGAAGACTGCTTCGAAAAGTGTACGTGCACAATGGCCGTCTCACATTCATCCTACTAACGTGATGTCTATAGAAGGCCCTGGCTGTTGCATGAGGGAGGCTGTCGGGGACGCCTCCCCTCCCATGCGGTGCATGTACTGGATGCTGGAGCTAGTGTCCTGGGGCTGGGCGGCGGCGATGACGGGTGGTGTGGCGTACTAGGCGGGTAGCTGACCCAATATAGTAATTGCCCGCAAATATACGTGCCTCGTTCTCCCTCGTTCTCCCTCGATGGATATGTGATTGTACAAATCAGATTCCCTAGATACCACTAGATACGGCTAGATAATGCAACGAGGGAGAACAAGACATGCTCTCTATCAGCGAGGGAAAACAAGTCACTTGATTTCCCTCGTTTTGCCTCGACCCGACTCGACGGCTTTCTCACTGGGCTTCAGGACCCACTATCTAAAGTTAGTGGGCATTACTTTGCTTGCTTGTCAATACTCCCCCACGATAACGGCTGGACACGAGCCTACAGCATAGTACAGCTTCAACTCATGGTGCAGCATGACATATCTGTGAAAACAGTATAATATTCAATTTCCCCCGTTAAAAACATGGAAAATGAAATCTAAGGCCGACATGTTCTCCGTATTTACAACGCGG
The DNA here is from genome assembly GCA_029204085.1 of Mycena sp. CBHHK59/15. Classification (NCBI taxonomy): domain Eukaryota; kingdom Fungi; phylum Basidiomycota; class Agaricomycetes; order Agaricales; family Mycenaceae; genus Mycena; species Mycena sp. CBHHK59/15. The sequence goes on along the minus strand of JARGXW010000436.1, from coordinate 92,984 downwards.
TTCCGACCATATAGTTTTTTATACACCCAGGTTGAGATTTGAGGCCGCAACGACAAAAAAGAACAAAACTATCAAAAAGTGCCCAAAAAGGATTTTTTTGGGCCGCGGCCTAAGTTCCGCAAGTGGCTGTAAAGACAATTTTGATTCTATAATATTCAGAAAGGCTCCGGATCTTCCGCATTGAATCGATGCATAGTAAGTGTAATTGGGTCAATAATGAAAATCAATGAAACACGGAAAAACTCATAGCACCGGTATGGCACCCAGCGACGATGATGGTCATTTTGGGACTCACCAAATAAGGTGCAGTTGGTCATAAGTTTGGTCGCAGTGACACCAAAGCAGCACGATGATGTTTGGTGGGAGGCAGAGTGTGGCAGTGCTGTCGGTTACTTAAAACACCAGACATCTGTATTCTGTGCCGTTTATGAGTTCTGGTCAAGCCCCAAACTGCTCCCAGGACAACGTCGAGCACTGTAAAGAATAACCATGTTATTCTTGACCAATGGCGCAGCGAAAGTCGAGGCCTCACACTGGTAAGGTAGGCGCCACTCATAGGTGTCTTACCCTTTACATAAGCAGCGTGACATGACCTCGAAAAGTAAAAAAAATCAAGAGAAAATCTCTCAAATAATCATGCTGTCTGATATTGCCTATCGGCTCCTAAAAGATGTCCCAATATTATGCCCCAATAGGCCGAGGTATTTTGATTTTGGTGAGAAGACGCGCCAAATATGCAGTTCCTTTTTAGGTCTTTTCCACGCATCCGACAGACTGCCAAGCTATCTGTCGCGTCAATTTCGCGTCAATTCACGTGTTTCTGTCATCAAATCTGTCAGATCTCCCTTCTACGGCACTTTCCTCTTCTCACACTGGCTACTTTTATCAAGCGGCATCACCCAGCGTTCCTTCACAAGCTTCCAAGGGGCAGTTGCATGTCTTCTCGCTTCCTCCTCCGAGACGACGGTCCACCGTTGAGGAATTTCCTGATGAGGATGACATCTCAGTTCTTGTTGGTCGCTCACAGAGACCTGGACACAATCAGCCTGACTAGTCCGAGAGTGGGTGGAGGTCCCGAGCCACAAGCGGACTGTTTCCAGTCGCAGCGCATCAGAGGCCGGCGATGACGACCCGAGGATGCAGTGATGGTGCTGTCTGATTAGTCGCCACATCTGTAGTCTGCATGTAGTCCGCACCAAGTAATGACCGCTTTTGGATAACCGTCTGCCTGATTCAGCCATGCTTTAAGATCTTTCAGTAGGAGGAGGATATATTATACAGTGCCCGTCACCACTTCTCCAGCATGTGCTCCTCGGGCCGAGGAAATTTTTGTGGATTATTTGTGATTTTTCTAGCCAGGAAACTGGCCAAAAGAATGCGTTTCTCACAAAGATCTCATTTTTTCCCACGGTGTTTCACTTTTCCGGCGCTCCGCGATTTTTTTTGTGTGTACCTAAGTGGGGCTCTTGTCAAACAAGACCAACAGCCTCCATCACGTCAGACGTCGTGTCTTCCTTCCAGTCCACGGGCGAGATGCCGAAGAAGACGAACGGAAAACAACGGGTCGCAATCAATCGTGAAGCTGCCAAACGCAATGAAGCACCTGTCGTCCCTCGCCTGCCTGTAGATCCGTCACTGACGGTGGCAGTGTTCTCCTTAAGGGCCTTAATAAGGGCACCTTCTGAAGTTAAGGCCTTAAGCCTTAATAACCCTTAATTAAGGGCTCATATTAAGGGCATATTAAGGGCATTAAATTTGGGATGAGCTATAGTAAACGACAAAATACACCTAGTCCGAGCCAGGATAATCATCTCCTGACCCTTCAAGCTCGCCATCGTCGCAGGCTTGTCGCCGCGGACAGCCTGCACGTTGAGCAAGGCTAGGATGTCTATTATAAGCAAGATTCAATTAGAGAATATATTTCGCACCGGCTTGAAACCATGCTTCTGCGCTGGGACCGGGAGATTCGGCATCCGAGTCGCTGTCGACGTCGATTGCGTCGCTGGTGCCGGCGCCAGCGGGGCGGTGAGAGTTGATGCAGCCGAGGCAGTAGGCCTTGTAATGGGTGCTATTCTGTTTTTCCCCCTTGTGGAAGAACTCCCACAGGGGCCCTTTCAAACACATGTCCAGTGTCGATGGAAGAATACGTGCTTCGCTGGCAGCTTCGCCGCTGATCCAGTGATCCAATTATCTAATACCATCATTAAGCCTTAATTAAGGCTTAAGAACTTTTCCTGCTTGATCTGCCACAAGGGGTGCGACAGGATGAGGCAGAATGCGCCCTTGACAAAGGCAACCAGACATTTGTCCGGGTTACTTCGTCGATACACAAGTAGCGCCACGATGAAGCCGTGCAGCGTATCCAGGCGAGCACCCTTCGTTTCAGCACGGTCCATCATGTTATTCTGACAGAATTCTCCAGCGCTCATGTGCGAGCAAAGGCGAAGTTTGTCCGAGTGGGGTTTGGGGACAGCGAGCACCGGAGTCACGGTGCTATACATCCCAGGGAGTAAATTGGGACCAAAATCAGGTGAGTGCCGACCCGCATCCTCCTCCTCTTTACTCTGTGCTTCCACTCTCGATTGGTCTTAGGAAGAATGCGAGAGTTGTCGTAGGACCGGTGATTATGGTTTGGTAGGTCGGTTCCCGATTTTGGCTTTTCCGAAAAATTTGTCCGGACTTTTGCTTCACCGGGGATCACAAATTTTGTCCGGACTCTAGTCCAGCGATTTGGACACGGTCTGGTGTAGATATACTTACTTTTGTTCCGAGAAATATACTCGACGATGTCATTCTGGAGGAAAAACCGGCACCCAAGTTCCTTTGCTAGGGCAGGTGTTTGGGAAATCCGAGATAATCTTCCATGGCACTCCGTGATATCTGATCATCCTGTCTCGGGTCAACCGAGCCGTCCCCTCACTGGTTTGCTCCATGCTTGTGGGCTCGCAGTGGATCATCTTCGAAAAGGTGTCGACCCATACCTGTATGGCGTCGAACCCATTGCTGACTGGTAGCGGACCAATAAGGTCCATGGAAATAATCTGCCAAGGTCCTTCGGCAATCTGATGCGGATTCAGCTTTCCTTGTTGATAGCGGTGAACCCTGGTTCTCTGGCATGCCTCGCAGGCCTTCAGGTATTTCCCGACCTGATTCCCTAGTCGCGGCCACCAATAGTTACGTTCTACCATTTCCTGCGATCGGTTCTCTCCTGGATGGCCGAGCAAGGGGTTATCATGGTGTAGCCCAATGATTCTGTCTCGTAGCTCTTCATCTCGTGGAACATAGATTAAGTCGTTGTAATAAATGACGTCTTCCTTCTTTTCCCACCCGGGGAGCTTCTTTGAGAGCGCCTGTTTGACACTCTGATCTATTCTTTTCTCCTTCTTGATCGCTTCCAGGATCTCCGTCTCCGGTCCGTCGAGCACAATTTCTTGCGCACGAAAGTGCTCCGGTTTCAGAAGAACGACGTCATCATTGTCGTTTTTTCCTTGGTCATGATCCGATCTCCGAGATAAGAGATCTGCCTTCTTGTTCAACGCTCCAGGCCGATGGTGAAGGGTGAAGTCGTATTCTGCTAACTCCAGTATCCATCGAGCCTGTCTTCTGTTCAGCTTCTGAGGCTTCTTGAAATATTCTAGATTCTGGTGGTCCGTCAGAATTTCGAACGTCTCTCGCGCTCCCATCAGCATCTGCCTGTACTCCTCCAAGGCGAGCATTATCGCGAGCATCTCTTTGTCATAGATCTCGTAATTCCGCTCGTTCTCGTTCAGTCCGTGTGACATGAACGCTACAGGGCGCCATTCGCCCTCCTGCTCCTGTGACAGGATTGCTCCCGTCGCTCCATCCGACGCGTCTGCTTCTAACCGGAACTTGCCGTCGTCCGTGGGTAATGCTAATACCACGTCCTCGGCAATGCGGTCCTTCAGCTTCTGAAACGCGCCCTTCTGCTCCTGTTCCCATCGGAACCCTTCCTTCCCCGTCAACCGTGTAAGCGGTTTGGCGACATCAGCAACTTGACAAGTTCTTGTCAGACCGCTTCTCAGATCTTTTGGCTCTTTTGTCTTTTTAAGGTACTTTTTTTGGGCACTTTTTCCTCCGCACAATCACTTTTAACTCTTCGGTCTCTTTTGCACTCCGTTTTCCTGATGCATGCCAAAGTTCTTTTTTGGGGTCCAAAGTGCGATAAAATTTGCAGACAAAACATCGTTAACTAAATATTACATGGACTGTATCTAGAATGCAATCTCGTGGGAGTGGTGATCTGCATACTTATTAACATAGAAAGCTTTGAATGTGTCCAAAGAATTTGAAAAGTCAAAATTGTTTAGCGGAACAAACTTGTTCCCGGCAAGACCTATGAGGTGTGCGGCCCGAAGTAAAGAGTCGAGGTGCACCACCGCCATCTCGGGTTCTCTTGGGCGGCCGCGGACGAAATCAGGCTTCACCACCCACATACCCGTGTCTGCGTCGGGCTCGTCTCCGTGTGCCGAGAACCAGTGGATCAGCGCGCAGGGGTAGTCAACACCGCGGAATTTGAACCTGAACAAAAGCCGTACACGAGCGGCATGCAGACCACGGAACCCAGGGGCCTCGGGGTCGTGCTCGATAAAGACGCAGTCATACCTTGGTGGACCGCGGTACCACGACTGCGTAGCTCGACATCAGGAAAGGTTATCTGAGAATTTGTTGCCCGGTTGATTATATTGTGCGAAATAGCTCATGATAGGCAATTGGGTGTATATGTAGCCGTTGTAGACTACATAGCTCCGGGCGAACCCATCATTGATTGGCGCTGTAGCGATGGCGGCAAATATCGGCATATATATCCGAACGCCAAGACTACGTATCTGGCACAAAACACCCAGTCCCAGAGACACTGTATTCTCGCCGGTCGTATTCAAGCACCACCCCGCTCGTGCGGAAACATTCACGCGAAATCTTGCAGTAATAAAGTGTCACTGAGTGCGTGGCGATTTGAAAAATTCCCCCAGTCATTAAAACTCCGACACACGTGTGTTGATATGGCGTGATTGATGGTCAACCATCGCCACGTCTCTTGTCTTTTCCCTCCATCTCTTCCCCTCCCTTCCTCCACTGTGCCCTACTGTGCCCCGTTGAATGCCCCTCCAAACCTACGTTCTGGGCTCTTGTGACCCATCAATTCCCTTCTGCTAAATCTGGATGACTTGGACCTCTGCGCTTGTGGCTGCCGCTCATCTGGGTCTGTGATGCTCTGGCTAGCTCTGGCTTCGATGTGGATATTATCTCGCGCCCAAATCCTATAGTCTATGTCTTTTACTTCCCTTCCTTTTAGTCATGATTTGGATGGCTCGCATCATGTCTAGCTGAAGGTACGTCGTCCGTCCCCCGCCGACTCATCTGATGTATTTAAAACAGCGAATCGTGTTTCCGCGTCTCTCAACATTCTCAAAGGTGGCCGCGGTATGTGATTGACACACATTCCCGACGCCATCCGCCCCCAGTTCAGGACCAAATTCACGCCGGCGCTGCTCGAGTACACCGGAAGTATCCAGGGCTGGAACGACCCCACCGCCGTCGAGGTTGTCACCATCTGGAACTCCGTCTTCCCGGATCACACGGTCTCGGTGGAGGAGAGAGAAGATCGTGATTTGGTGCTTGTCATCACAAAGCTCGTGCGTGCTAGTTCTTTCAATTTGCAGACTCAGGCTCACTGCCTCGCGCACCTAGGCCCAGGACAAAATCGATGGATGGCGCAACAGGATCGGCGCCGCCGGCGTTACCGTGTGGAAAACAGTCTTCAAGGGAAAATCCAAGCAAGAGGTCATCGCGGACGTCGAGTGGTACTTGAGTGGTTCTGATCGGTCTCGCGTATTCTACTACTGCGACGTTATCGACGACGAGGAGACTGGTAAGACCAAGCTCATGGTATGTACCTTGTCGTGCTCCTCTTGTCTTCCAGCAACTCTGGATAACCCACCAAGGTAATAAAGCCTCGTGCCTGTTCGGCTCTTCTTCGATGCATCGCTGCCTTCTGCCTTGCGTATGCCTGGTGTCCAGGGAGATGATTTGTTGAGGCCAAAGTGGTCCATGTGGCCTCCATATGTTTGAAACTTCGGTTGGATCTCAAAAGCTCGGCAATTTTCTGTTCCCCTTGCTCTTGCCATCGTTTCATCTCTGCTTCCGCCCGGAACCATTGGACTCGGTCACCTATCAGGAGTATATATCAATGGTTATTTTCGCTCGTTCAAGAGAGAATACCTTCGCTCGACCATTCCTCCATCTCAGCATCGGTCATTTTCGTCAATTTACCAAGTTGCCACAGCCATCCTGCTGGCCGTTCATCGACAGGTGGCTTGACAGGTCTGGTTGGTTTGCTCCGCGGACCTAGGAACAAATGTGTCAACGTAGAAAACTTAAGGATTCCAGAAGTACCTGATCTTCTTTTATCCATTTGTGTACCGCTGATCGCTGGTACCGGATCCGGTGATTTTGCCTCTTCACCTTCAGCATCTGGTGATCGAATATCAGGAACGGGAAACATAGCGATATTCAAACCCCCTCACCTTCCATGTCAATATCCTCCTCGAGCGGAATTGGCGAGAAGATTCGCCACAAGGCTCCATCTGTATGTCTGGAGTCCCCGACACGCCGTTTTTGTTGCATGGACTTCATGTACAGTCTGGTTCAGTCAGTGGAGGGAATCCAGATCCGGAATTTAATGCAATGAGTGCTGTTCAAGCGATTTCGTACGATGCCATGTGCGCATCACGCAGTGCAATTGCCTCCCGAATATTGTCGCCAGCTCAAGTGTTCTCCTTCTGTTTGCGTTCGTCCCTTCATTTACGGTTGCGTAATGCTGTGATAGTCTTCACGATGTTTTGCAGGGCACATAAGTGATCAAATGCTTCCCCTTCTCTCCATTTCGCCTCCTCGACCCCTAAACTGATCAGGTTCAGGGTTTGTCGCTCCTTTTCCGAAATGAAATCTGAGGGTAAAAACAATTTTTCATCATGAATCGAGGGTGCTTTCAAGGTCTGTGCTGCCACAGTGTCTCCGACCAGCCTGAGCGGCATCAATTCGGTCTGGATTTTGCGCCAAGCTGTGATTCGAACTTGGATCTTCATGGTGCGCTTTCCGATCTCTTTTTGCCTGGAGACGAGTGTGTGTTCCTCTATGGCATCAATAAGCTGCCTTAGTTTACGCCTGGGGACTCTATTCAATTCTAGTTCAGCTGGTCAGTGGAGAGCAACACATACTGGACATCGTGAATCTTGAATCCTTCGTCCAAGAATCGAGCAACCTTGCTTTTGGGAATCTTGGTGGAAGCAAAAGTGCTCTCATCGCTCAACATCTTTTGATAAATTGCGAGCTGAGACGGGACTATTATACACGCAATGAGATCTGTGAACACGGAAAAGTGAAAGCGTACCTTTTGTACTGTTGTGCTTGTAAACACTAACCGCCTCCTTTCCCTTCTTAGTTGATGTGCGTGGCATTTCGTCCCACTTTTTGACCCGGCTGTGAAAAGACACAGAGAGTCCAATAAAGTGCTTCCGTTTCTCCACATATTTGACTTTGGCATCAGCGATATTCTCTGCCAACGATACGGCTAGACCAATATGCAGTGTGGATAAATATAACATAGGCAGTGTACTCACCCATGTTCATCGTCTTCTTGTGGTTCCAGTCGCCGTGGTGACTGATCATTGTATCCTGTCGGTGTCCATTATTCATCTGCTGCATATGAGGACCCAACTGGTTAGCCTCAGGCCAGTACTGCTCTGCTGTCTCGCCATGGAAATGACCCACACACTCCATGTACACCGTTCCAAACAAGTACGTGCACGAGTCTTGATGGCCTTGAACATGAAGTGCAGGTACTCCCCATCGCATGTGTTTAATCATGTGGACCAAGTCAGGAAAATTCTTGTGGAACCGCTCCTCCAAGTGAATGAAATATTCACAAGCAATGTCATATGTTGTGACCTCGTCGATATCATCGACTTCGAGCCGCAATGTGACCTGGAAGGACTCATTTGGCTGTGCAGTTGGAGGAAGCTGAAAAAACAGAGCTAGTAGGCAAAGCGGGGGGGTTGGTGGGTACTTGCCGCTGTGTCTTCCCCTCACGCTGCCGCATTGCTATGAAGGCGCCCGTCAGCCACGCAGCCGACACACCTTCTCTGCACGCTACACCGCCAATGGTCTCACACGTGGTCACAGGCTGGACACGACATGTGTGCCAGATGTGGATGGAGACTGGCGACCAGCCGATATCGGGCTGGATTCCAGGATCAATCTCCTATGGATCCAGCATGGGTCCAGGTCTGGCTGGTGGCCAGCTGTCCGGGCCAGCTGGGTCACAGGATGGTTTATTGGCTGGCTTCCGGTATGTATATGACTGGATTTACCGTGTAGATAAGCTGTCACCCGCTTGTAAAATGGCACAAAATCATATATATTGGGGCAACGAAGGAACAAACTTGTATGTAGCCAGTCTATTGAGCTTACTGGTCAACCCCGGGCTGCGGCGCCACCGGGGACTGCGCCACCGCAGGCTGCAGCGCCACCGTCGTTGCCAAGTCTGTGGCGCCGGCGTCGATGAGGTCGTCGACCTCTTGCTGGAAGTTGTCAACGCCAGTGTCATTGATTTCGTAATCCTTGATGCCGTGTAGCTCCTGGTCCTTGGTCAGAATGTGGCGGAAGGCCCTAGAAGGTGATAAAGTCAGTGTATAGATTACAACCGGAGGGAAATGGACATACTTCGTAATCTTCTTGGCCTTGCCTTGCGCTTGGGCCCTAATTTCGGCAAGGGTCGAATCAAGCTTGTCCCAAAATTTTGGCCCGGACTCTTGAAGATAGACTGAACGCTACAATAGTCAAAAAATCAAAATGTATAGATAAAGAGCCGTTGGAATCCATGCTTACCATAAGAGCGACACGCGCACAGAGCTCGATAGTGACGGTGCACTGGGTGCCGTCGACAAAGATCATAGTGAGCTTGAAGATGTTTTGATGCTCCGGGCCCAGCGCTATCTTCTTGTCGGCTTTGTTAGTCTTGAGGCTGGCACCCAACTGCGGCCGAATAAAGAGTCAGAAGTGCTTCCGTCCTTGAAGACAAAACTGACTGACCACTAAAGAATATAAACAACTTTACATGACTCGAGTCGACTGCCATCTATGATAGAAAGGTATACCCCAAGTTTGAAACTCATGGACACACATAGTGGCAGGTTCCTCCCCAGCCGCGGTTCCGAGGATAACAATCTCAGTACTAGCGGTACTTCAATCGATATCTGAGAAAATTCGTGTGATCTTTTGACGTGTGACCAAAAAACGTGATGTTAGAAGTGACAGAAAGTTTGGGTTATCCTCTCCACAGCGGCTGGCCGATAACATATATAGTGTTGCCGCGGTCAGGTTCTGAACCGCGACTGAACCTGAACCGAACCTGAACCGAACCAAAAGTCCGGTTCAGTGGCTGTGTGGTTCACTGAACCGAACCCAAGGTCCAGTTCTGGGTTCGAAAATTTTCAGAATTTCCTGAACCCACCTGAACCGGTTCGAACCGGTTCGAACCTGTGGTTTTACCACGCAACCAGAGCAAATTATAAGAAAATGTGTGTTGAAAAAGTAATTAGCAGGCTATCATAATTATATGAGTTCTGGAAGGTCATCTGAGTCGTACTCGTGTTCTTCACCTGTACATCTGAGCCACTTATCACAACTGAAATGGATGTGTCCACGCTTACGACCCTGAGTAGATGTGTCAACCGGAAGCGCCGCGTACAACGCTGCCTCGCGAGCTGCTGTCTGGGCCAGGCGACGGGTCATGGTAGTTATGAAGCCCTGCCGGAAGATCAGTTACCCAACTGTGATACATTTCGGAAAAACTCACTTCAAGAGAGCAGGGATTTGAGTCTGAGTCTTTGGAAATGAAGAATAATATCTTCTCGCTGCAGGCGAACTGGAGGATGTACAGTTGATCGACGAGCTTGATGTCAACGGCCCTAAGCAGCTTCAACAAGACAAACATCCGGGGGCGCAGCACCGATGGTGTGAAAAGCTCCCAACGGCTGATGTGAATTGTTCGAGGTGAAAAGCGGGTCGAGATTCCCTGATCAAACAGTAATCAGTATTGCGAAAGGGTTCGGCCAGAAAAAAAAATACACATACCGCGTTGTCGTGGGTAGTGTACCCGAGGTACTGGGTAAGAGTTTGAAACTCGGGGGAATCGAATGCGTGCAGAGCCATTGAGGAAGGAAAGATACTCTTCTGGTATTTATATCGAGACCGACACGAGATAGGGGGTCATGTCACATCCAATAGAACCATCAGCCGGCTCCGTTCAATACGGACACTCATGGATGCGGGCCGCAGTTAAAAACCGACGGGCTGCAGACTACGCAAAGGCGGATCCTCGGGAGGAGCTCAGAGCCTATCTATCTGCCCCACTCGAGACCGTAGATGATGTAGTTGCCTGGTGGGGGGTCCGTGTTTTTCTCAACTTTTTTTTTATGCGTGACTGACACTTCTATAGCACCACGCTGAGCAGTATCCGACTCTGTCCCGGATGGCTCGTGACTACCTGGCAATTCAAGGCTCTGCTACCGCCTCCGAACGATCCTTTTCCAACGGCTCCCTCACCGCCACCCCCCGGCGCAATCGGCTGTCTCCCAGCGGATGCTCCAAGCCCTGGAGCGCGAGGGGCAATCAAAAGCGCGAAATTGAACTGGGAAAAACATAAATTGTGTTTTTACAAGTTTTGGCCCGGCAGATATGTAGAGTAGGTTCTTCTGGTGCCATTTATGCTACTTTCATGACTTTCTGAGAAAAACTGTGTTGTCAGTAATGATTACCAAATTGGACCTTGGACTTGTCACGAAGTTCGGTCCGCCACCATACGATCCTGCGTGCGTCTCGGGATACTGGCATTCAACACCTGGACCATTTCGTGTAGGTTTGCGTCAAACGCTTCTGGGATTTCGGCGGGTGGGTTTAGGTGAGCCTTGAACGAGTCGTGCAATTGATCTATTGTTACGCGCGGCTTGACCGATTTGTCGTCTTTCCAGCCCCGAACAAGTTTCCAGAATGGCTTGCTCGACTTCCCCGTGCACGCCAGCAGCATCTGCAAATTTTCGTGCATCATTTCCCGCTCCCTGTACGTGTTTGTATCACGCGGAAGATCGCTCACCCAAAGTTTCATATATATGCATTTTAAGCTATTGAGACGAATTTTGAATTTTTAAATGCACCCAATAGAACTCAATTGTATCGTCTTGCATTTTGAAACGCATGACCTGAGCTCATAGTCGTCCTCAAGACCAGTTCAATTCCATCTTCATTTATCTTGGCCCGTGTGCCTGGAAATTTCCTTTACCTTCATCTTTTTGCGGATCAGCTGGGTCTACGGAACATCTCAGTACTCCATAAATAGAAAGTCGAGCAGTGGGGCGGATGACCTCATTTACAGCGCTGACCAATTGTCTGCCAAGATTGATCTCATACATCAGACTTTTGACGAATACCTTGTGACCTTGTACAAGGCCAAACAAGGGCGCAAGCTACACCAAAACCACCGCAAGCTCGCAAGGTCACAAACCAAGTGCGAGTTTTCACAAGGTCGACGATTCGGGAAATTAATGGGAAATCTTTCAAAAGTCTAATGCGAAACCCTTCCCGACCCGCCAAAAATTTCGCAGCCACCGGATCAGTCCCAGTCAGAATCCCCGCTATACAGAATGAGGCACACCGAAGCAAATCGAGAAAATTGACAGCTTCTCCGATTTGGACTGGGCTCTTTCTGTCTCGATAATAAATCGAGAGCGTCCGAGGCACGTCGAGACACATCGAACGGTTCATTGAGGTGCATCGAGACACCGCTAGGCAGATATGGAAGGGGAGAAATAATATAGATTGCAATTCTACAGGTATATTGGTACATATACGCGCCTCTGCACGTGCGCTCGTCGCTCGGGGACCCTCCGTCCGACTAGAAACCCCCCACAGAAGCCATTTTACATCGGTTCTCCGGTTTGTGTGGGTTGAAAATGGCATGGAAGCGACATGTGAGATGACTCGGTGAACCGGACGTCAGGGCGTGAAGGAGCTCTCTGGAACCACCAAATAATGTGTGCATATCCCAGCTGAGTAAGTTGAGCACGTACAACAAGCGCTGTAGATTTACTGGTGGACCGTTGAGGAACTCTGCGCAAAAAATCATGAGCAAAGAGTTTTAACCGACGATTACGTAAACGCTCGCGGAAGAGACGTAAAACGTGCCCCGGAGACCGGGGGAAAAGCAAAAGAAAAATAGTCAAATCCACCCGATTGTAACCCGTTTGTACCATGCAACTTTTCGAGGAGCGTGCCCAGTGGCACAACACCGCTGTTCAGGAGATTGAAGCACTTGTCCAGAATGGAACCTTCGAGCTAGTGGAACTCCCCCCAGGCCGTCGAGCCATAGGCTCCAGATGGTTATTCAAAGTGAAGCGAAATGCCGACGGTTCCATTGAGCGCTACAAGGCACGTTTGGTCGCGCAGGGCTGTGGTCAGCGCAAGGGTCAGCGACCAGGATTCGAGTATCACGAGACTTTTGCCCCAACACCAAAACGGGCCTCACTTCGTTTGATCCTCGCCCTCGCCGCTATCGAGGACCTAATGCTCTACAGTGTTGACATTTCAAATGCTTTTCTTCATGGGAAACTCGAGGAAGAGATCTACATGAAGCAGCCAGAGGGGTTCGTGGAAAAGAACCCGCAATGGCTCCTCCGCCTACTCAAATCTCTGTACGGCCTCAAGCAGGCCGGGAGAGTCTGGATTCAAACCCTGCACAAGGCTCTGAGCCTCTGACCACTATGAACTTCTCCCGGGTTACGTGTGAGCATAGTGTTTGGGTGTATGGGCGCGGTGACGAACGGATCATTATCCCTGTGTATGTCGATGACATGACCATCACATCGAAATCCCGAGAGAAGATCAACCAGATAGTGCTCGAGCTCAAGATGAGTCCCCTTCGCCACCGAAGCGTCACACTACAGTATTCCACGTCCATTTCCAATTTCTCAAAAGATAATTGGGTCACCCATTGGAATTGCTCCAGTCGAAGAGAGAGTCACGCTGGTACCCTTCGCGAATGAACAAGTCACGGAACTGTCTACGCCAGTATGAGTAGTCCGGCTCCTCTTCGAAGCCAAGGTGGCGCGTGTAGTCGAGGAAGGCACCGAACTCATGAGAGAGATCACGGCAGAGAAGGTCTGTAGCCGTCGTCATCTTCTTCACCATGATGTAGTCGTATATTTGTTCCTGTGTGTCGCCGCGGAGGTCTTCCCATGGGAGGCTACCTCGCAGGAAGTATATGAGCATATAGGCGAGCGACTCCAGGTCATCTCTGCGTGCCTGTTCCGTGCCCAAATGTGTGTTGATGGAAGCATACCGGGCAGTCCCAGTCATGGGCTTCTGCAGATGGTATGGAATGTGCAGGCGCGTCCTGGGGTCGCGGAACCTTTGTGCGAGTCCAAAGTCGATGGCGTGAACGAGGGTACCAGACTTTCCTATGCCCATAAGGAAGTTGTCCGGTTTGATGTCGCGGTGGATGAAGTTACGAGAGTGGATGTATTCGATCCTTAAAAGCTGTGGCTGTAAGACATGGTGGACGAGAACCCGCATGAGTATAGTTGACTCACAAGTTGGTCCGCGAGAAGGAGAACAGTCTTCAGACTGTATTTGCGGTTGCATAGGTCGAAAAGGTTTTCGAGGGATGGGCCTAGGATATCGAGGATCATCGCGTGGTGAAGTCCCTCGGTGCCAAACCATCTCCTAACGGGCATCCCCACGCCACCAGAGATGGCCTGGTACACCTCGGACTCATGACTGAGTTGGGGGCATTTGGCAATTACCGACTCAAGCTTGATGGCAACTTCTTCACCGGAAATTGCATTTACGCCGAGGTAGACGTCGCCTGGAAGAAATACTGTCGTTGGATGGCAATAAACTGGGTGAAAACGACACACCGAAGGATCCCGACCCTAACTTCCTGACGAGTCTGTACTTTCCATTGATCAGCATTGGACGAAAAGTGCCACGTCACAATTGTATATAGCTATTTGGTATTGATTTGGTATATGTAATTCCAAATAAGGCAGCCGTCAGGATAAACCCCCTTGGCCTCCCCCACTCTGACATCCCAAAAGGGGAATCCTCCGAGATCCGCGCGCGACTTCCAGATGCCATACGAGGATGCTTGCAAGGGCAATACTCTTTCCTCGACCTACCTGGGCACTTGTTCCGCTTGAGACAAAAAGCTTTCACGCACACGGCACACCGTTTCGGAGATTTGGATGTTGTGGGGGCTGGTACGGAAGCTCCGGGCAAAAGCGATTGTTGGTGCAGTGTGGAGTGGTTGATTGGAGAGGACCTGGGGCAGCAAAGTCCTCGTCAGGGTCCAACGGAGGTGGTAATTCATCGGGTCCAAATGGAATTGCAACGTCACGGTCGACGTCTTGATGCGGTTCCAATTCCAGGAGCTGAAATTCGAGCCCCGGCCGTTCGCTCTCTTCTGGCCGCGCAGTTACCAAGTCAAAGGACATGGGAACCGCAAATGCTGAAATTATTCAAGTTGAGTGACGCGAAAGTAGTCCCAGAAAATAATGTGGGCCACGTACATGAGAATGAAACATCCTGTTCTCCGTCGGGAACAGCAGCGAACGAGATTGCGGGAAGAACATCTCCGAGATTGTCGTCGGAGTTAAGAATTTCGAGAAATTCTTTTCTCGCAGCGAAGTTTGCGCCCGCGGCCAGTGTCGAACATGTCGAAGACCATGAAATGGTCTTCTTGTGATGGGCTTCGAGATGCTGAGGAAGTTTGTAGTAGAGGCTCAGATTTGAGTCAGTGATTGTGCGAGGTTGAAAGTTAACTTGCGCATTCCACCACTGAGTGAATTTTTCGAAATCCACATTCTTCCAGCGTTCGTGGGGAGGGTATGTTTTACCACCCATCCTGAAATCCTGGCGATTTATGTTGCTCTTGAATGTGATGTACTCCTGGTGTGTATGAACCGGGACCACCGGGGTGAGCACACGTTGACGCAACTGAAGATACTGGTACGGGTTTGTTGGTTTTGTGGAAAGGCGGGTCATGGTCCGGACCGGAGTATCGCGATGATGAGGTATCCCGGTGATGCGTGGGGTTGGAAGAGTGGTGATATTGAGATGGCCGGCGAGTGTTTTGGAGATGGGGAGGATCCCAATAGTCTCCGAGGTTACTATTCGCGTGGAGAGCATGCGGGGAAGAGGGAATGAGGTCTTGATGCCAGCTGCTACCGCAAGTTCACAATGTAATCCTGGATCCAGATATCAAAGTGTCCGCGGAATTTTTCTCCCGTGCGATTATGAAACCCAACCTGGTGTGTCATCAAAACAATAGTGTATGAGAGATGGAGGAGGTAGTTACCCTTTTATTTCTCCGAAGGATCCAATTGAGCATCAAACACTCCGCCAATTCTGGAGAAGCACGCAACGAACCAAAGATTCGGCGGACTGCCATATGAAAACCGCCCTCAACGGAGTTCGTCCCGCGCACAGTGCGGTACAGGTTCAACCCGTCACGATCCTTCCCCATTAAATAATAGAGGGAGATTCCGTTCGGGTCGGAGAGATACCCTTTGCGCACGGTGTCAAGTAGGTGAACTACCATCTCCTTGGCCTCGTCGGAGAAAAAAGCCCCGCTTCGCATACTCCCAGCTGACATTGTTCTTTTCGAGTACGGCACGAACTGCGAGGGTATCTGACTTGTCGCGAATAAATATGGCTTCGCTGAAATCATGAGCAAATGCCTTGAACGCGGAGTGCTTCTTCGATAAGAGCCGGAGAAGCCGGTCCATGTAGTGGAATGCATCGTCGAGCACACGGGAAGGGAGGATTTCGGATTGCCGCAATAGTTCGAAAGTGTTGTCGAGATTTGCCATGAGGACATCCTCAGGAACATTCTATGGGACAGTAAGAGCT
Source organism: Mycena sp. CBHHK59/15 (assembly GCA_029204085.1). Taxonomy (NCBI): domain Eukaryota; kingdom Fungi; phylum Basidiomycota; class Agaricomycetes; order Agaricales; family Mycenaceae; genus Mycena; species Mycena sp. CBHHK59/15. Next base: position 77,000 of record JARGXW010000436.1, on the reverse strand, counting down.
CCGCAGAGAGAAGTGAAGAGTGTGACATACATTTTCATCGCCGTAAGAGCCAAGTGGGTCGGTCTCAATCCCCTGCATTGCATCCGAACTCTAGAAATTGTTCATGAACCAAGAGTCTGAGGAATAAGGAATGACCCACCGTTTCAAAGACTACCTGCCGACTATATATATCGTCTTCGGACTCGGATTCATCGTCGGATTCGTCCGAATCATCCTCTAGGTCTTTTGTACTGCTATTCCAATGCTCAAAGTTGATAGATCTTTCATTCGACGACATGTAAGTGGTGGAAAAATTAGTTTCGTCGTCTGATGATGGTGTCGGCGGCATTGGAACTGCGAAGATACGGAGGGAGCCACCCGAGAGGGGTGCAGTTTCGTTTCGGGTGTGAAGCTGCGAGGTCGTGACAACAGCATGTGCACCATGGGTGAAGATCCACTCCATGGTTTGCCCGTGTAATGAGTGAAGGGCGCCGGAAACCAGGACCTTGAATGGGACAAGTGAGATTCAGAGCACGGAGGTTAGGAGGTAATTTGACTCACCTTCGAATCCGGATCAGCGAACGCGAGGGTGAGATATTGATCTTCTTCGTATGAGCTTGATCGTCCATCACAGCATTCAAAAACCCGCTGTGCGGCACTACAATTGAGCCCTCGGCGATCGGTTTACAGCCCTGCACGAGGGTTACCAGCTGGCCGTGAGTTGTGGCTTGCGTTGGTTGGAGTGGGAGCCCGACTGAGTTCCGCTCGGAGAGTGAAACATAAACTTGCCAAATGCAGTCTATTTCCAAGAAAAGGAACTCGTTTTGCTGTGATGATGTATTACCGGACCAGGGGTAGGGCAAAAATTGCGGTGCGGCGAAAGATTTCTTGAGAACGACTCCGGCCAGTGCGGTAAGCGAGACTGACGGATCATCGAGTACGCCTTTCAGCTTTGCGTACTTCCCTAGATCGAGGAGTGGTGGACTGCGAGTCTTCAAAACTGTGTCAATATCGGCTGGGAGAGTGCCTGGGAAATTGTTTGCAGTGTCTGGCGTATTGAATGGCCGATTTTTATAATGGTGGGATTGGTGAGAATGGCTCGGAGCGAGGGCAGCATATCACTGCGTGAGGTGAGATCTGTAACCTAGCGGGACATTAGAAAATAGTGATTGCGCACACCAAATAAATATCGCACCTTGAAAACACAAACATGATTGGCCGTTTGAAGCTGAATGATGTCGAGACACGATTCTCCGGCGCGTTGCTCCATTTTGATCGCGAGGGCAACAACATTGAATTGGGAGGACGAGGATGGAATGTTCACCAAATCCTCGAGGAGGGCATTGGCTGCCGCTTCGATGTCCATGGGATTGGAGGCAATAGTAACCGGAGCGACCAGGCTACGCGTCAACAAGGGTAAATCGGTCCACTCTGTCACTGGTACCACATTTTTTGTCAAAGAACTGTTGATTGACTCGTGGAACAAGCGCTCGGCTGAAGGACAATGAATATCACGTCAAAGACTACAGCAAAATGCTTACCCTGTGGCGAATCCGTGTATAAAACCTGTGTAGGAGGATGGTTCGCATTTTTCAGACCTTCTTGAATCCGTTCCCACAGGTCCTGGACGAACAACAGTGATTTTGTCTGGGTCAGAGAATGACCTCGACACTCCTCGAATTCGTTTAGGATGTTGTATGCTGCATTAAAAACCTGTTCCCCTTTCAATCCCGCAATGTACTTGAGAAACTGGTTCAAAATCAAGTTAGCCAGTGTTGCACGACACGGATATGGTCTCACCTGGAAGGTATGATCCGCTTTTGCGATTGTTAGCGGCAATGACGAGATATAGCGCTCGATGTAGATGCGGTGGGCGGTAACAAAATCCGTAAACAACCCTTTCAAATATCCAACGGATGGGGGCGATCCAGCATACCCTTGGCGATCATCAAACTTGGAGAACTGTTTGCGTCCGCGCTGGCCGTAAAAAATGACTGCAGCAAGATACATCAGTTCCGCATCCGCATGATACCGGTGCTGGACCTCGGAGACCATTTCAGAAAATGGTGAGGGACCAAATCGTGTCGCAAACGTGTTGCACATCAGCCACATCATCGTTTTGGAGACTGCACCCCGTGCAGAGATATATGCTGGGTAATGTGAGGTGTTTTCCGTGAGCAAGAAAAATTTACATACCAGGGAATGCTGTCTGGACAAATGAGGGAAGTTGCGCGATGATATGGGGGTCCGTGCCTTGATAACTTTTACCGCAACCACGGTCGACCTCCCGCTCCCACCGAGGATTACAGACAAACCGATTGGTTAAGAGGAAAAAATCGACGGGGAGGGAGCGGACTCGGCGTGCAATCGGGTCGTCATTGAAACCTGAAAACCCAATGAGAAATGTGGTACGGAATTTCGAAGACAAAATTACCGTTTCGAGAGAGTGGCTTTCCGCAATCACATTTGAATCGTTCAGGTGCGCCAGGGAGCAATGATGGAATCCATATAAAGATGTCACGTGCATAAAGCTTGGTGGGATCAAGCCCATCTTTGCTACCTGTACTGCGATGAAGTGCGAATACCGGATGGGGTGGGCGGTCGTAGAAATCGCCGCGGCGGTAGCATAAGGGCTGTCCATATTTTGTGATTTCGCGGGAAAGCTTCGCTCTTAGCTCGGTGAACTGGTTTTGCAGGACTGAGTCGTTTACTGCCTCCGAGCAATTATTGTCCACCTGCTCGGTCGTCGGGTCGGTGCCAGAAGCCTCGAGAATTGCATCCATGAGACTGTCATTAATCACCTTATCGCCAGAGGCGATGTCCGCGTACTCATTGTTTTCGTCAATGAATTGCAGCTGCTCGGCGAGCTGGTCAAACTCTGCCGGCGAAATGTGTGACCGAATTGCTGCCAACAATAGTAAGTGTGAGTTGAGTAACATAAAAAGAGGACACTGTATACCATTATCAGCATCAAATCCTGGTTGCAAGGGTTGTGCGTTCTCGTGACTGGGGCCTGCTCCGTGCCAGATACCGGACCAAAACGCCGGCCTTCCCGTATGTGCGGAGTTGGTGAATGGGTTGCCAAGTGGTGTCGCTTGATGAGTATTGTACGGCCCAAAGAATGGGGCTGCTGACTGGGGAGGAATGGGGGCAGGGGTAGCACGGATAGAACTTGTCTGCACAGGATGGGAGGGATTTCTACGCTGCGAGTTTCCCGGGTTTTGTGGTGGATTTCCCAGGGTTATATCTTTCTTCTTGCGCCCAGATCCGGCCCGCTTCCCACCGTGTGTTCCCTTCGGTTTTGGTGTGGCGAAATCCATGGATGCACGACACCCGAGAAGATGCGGCTGACGTACGTATGTAGGCTGTGCACGGATCATGCGGAACAGTTCGCATCACTCATCAGTACGGGTGCAGTCCTACTGCAGTAGGTATCAACGGCCATAGTGCATGGGCCATTTTCTGGGCTTAGCTGAGTTCAGAATTGAGATATGGGACACGCTTTGAGGTCCGAGGAAATGTGGCAGAAAACAAAAGTGCTAATGAGATACATTTCTGAACTGAGGTTTGTGTGATTGGTTTGGACGTCGCTGTCGTCCGGCGCCTACATACTACACAGTTCCGGTAAATATATTTACTATTTTCTCGGGCATGGGGAAAGCAGAAGGCGGGCGGACGCGACTTGCGAATGCGAGCGGCGATCAAGTGTCCCTATCAGGAAGTGAGCTCCTGATGAACCGATCCGCTTCTCCGCCACTATTTACCGTGATGTGACGATCAATTTACTCACACCCGTAAATATCCACTTATAAAGAGACTTACCTATTTCTGTTTACATCATGTGTTTCACTGTTTGTATAAATACACCCCAAAAACTCGCAAATGGCCAGTTCATTCCATCCCCCCAGTTGCCCTCCCTCTGGTCACAGCCCTTGGTGTGCTGGTTGCTTTTCGAGCGTTCAAATGGAGCTGCTGCTATTGGCCCCAGTCATCCGGTAGTCTTGACATTGGTTGAAGCACTGTTATGGTGGTAGTGTCCTCGGGTCAGCTTCGCGGAGATTAGTTCCATCTCTGTTTGTAGTTTCTCCTTAAATTGAAGTCTGGTTTTGGTTGGCTCAAGTGTTGAGTTATAAGAATTAAGCTTTGTGTTGTTCGTCCTATGAGAAGGTGTTCACATACAAAATCCACTGTGTTAAACATTGGTCATAGCCCTCGGGTTGGAGCGCTGTTGTCCCTGAAGTGTTCAGTTGACTTCCGGCTGCCAATCGTTTGTCTTTGACATCGGACGGTGTTGACTGTGTGCCCTTGGTTCTGAAGCGCTTGTTGTCCCTAGTGTTCTGAGTGAGCAGCTAGTTGACCCAAGGCTGGCCATTTGTCTGCAGTAATATTGAAAACCCGTTGGCATTGCAAGGCTCCTCGGAGCGTGTGGCGTCAACTCTGGGGCTATAGTAAAGTCCTCGGATCCCATATATCCCTATAAAAACCTATAATGCCCCAGTTCACCACGTCCTCGGAGGCGTAGATCAGCTAGTTTTCGACTGCTGAAGTTCATACAAAGATTTTATTGAGTCTTTTGTGCGAAACCCACTGTTCTGTTGTGAGATTCTAGACCTGCTGTCCGCATACTACGGACCGGACCCGAACTCAACTAAGACGCGCAATTGTGATGAAGAGAGAAGTGTAGTGTCAGTGTTGGATATATTTGTTGTGTTGGTTTTTGTGTCTTGCACATAGCCATCTAATAGGTGTAGGCTTACCCCTACCTGTAGCGCACCGTTTCAACGCCTCTGCGTTTTTTCCTATCCCGAGCCCTATTCGACTCCCACCACTCGTTTGCGGCCATAATTAACCTACACTTGTTATCGAGTACTCCAATAAAGTTTCAGTGGGCCAGGGTCCAATGAGTGCCGGTGGAAACACAAATTCAAGGCTATTAGTCAGGGTTCTCTACCATTCCGGGTCTCATTCGATTCTCCTTTCTGTCCAGAATTATCTCACCATTCAAGAAAGCGAACTCGGAATTGGAAAGGTATGGGGCTCCACACTAAATGACTTGACTTTCATACCACTGACCTCTCCCCAGATCAGGACATGACACCTCCTGCTTGAAGACCTACTGGCACTCGAGTTTGGGGATGTACAGCACGTCGACTGAAGTGAGTGAGTACGTACTTTCTAAGATCTCTCCCGCTGACTTTAATCCTGATTGGGCCACTGCAGGATATGTGTATCGACTATTGGCACGAATTGAGTCAGCCTCTCTCGAACCGTGGTTTCGCTCAAAGGAAGGGATCTCCGTCTGGGGTAATCCTCCCTGTTTCTCACTGAAATGTGTTCCATCTTTCACGGTCCATGCCATCCCCTCGCCTTTGCCGGTGTGTTTCCCCAGGTCAAGTTCAAGCTTACCCCGGCGAGTAGATGATCAATAAATACCCGCTGCGATGCGTGGTCATCCAGCTCGGCGAAATCCATTACTTACTTGGGCAAGGTTGGGATACTTTCGTCTCGATAAATGACGCACTGAACAGTGAGTATAGTTCAAACTTGGTGTTCCGACACCTGTGCGCCAACTAAATGGTTACTCATCTTTGAAGAATTTTAACATGCAGGTATGGGTCCAAAAAACCAATTGAGATTTCTGATCGCCCAATGCTGATAATTTTCCGTTCACTTTTGGTGAATGTTTCACACTTTGAAAACCTGGCTTTTCTCGAGTCTCTGCGTTCCCAAAACTTCATGAAGTTGCTTCCACGTCTCCATGTGAGTGTTCTCATGTTGCAATTCCATCTCAAAGGTCCGCATCCTCCTCCAAAGGCTCGCATATGAACCGTCCTGTGCCACAAAAGGGTCGGCAATGGTTAGAAGAAGCCTTGGAAAATCCAACTACAACGCAAAAAAGCTTGTTGGACGGTTACAAAAAAGCCCTCCTTTATGTCCTGAGTCATATGCATCTGGCGGCGAGGACTGACAGTGCAATACACGATCCCAAAGCACTGCAAGTTCGCAAGTGGCGATTTAAATTGCAGAGGATGTTTTTAGACAAGGCTTTCCTTAATCCCGAAGTTCGATCTCCATGTGCCTCAGTCATAGATAGCATGCTGACCACTGACAGGAACTGGTAAAAATGGACGCCCTTATTAGGGGTATTGAGAATTTCCAGGAAATGAAGCTGGACCACCCCCTTCTCCAAGAGGTCTCAGATCTCTGGATCTGACCCACGATCAACAACACGTAATGAGAGGTGGTAGCCAGCAAAATTCCACACAGAATGGTCTCCTCAGATTCCTTCAGCTCTTTGCAGAACTTAGGGCGGTGGCCCGCTTTTTTTTTTTTTTTTTTGTAAGTTTTCACGAGAACAGAGATTGCAAGCTCAATTCTCAATGGTTTTCTCTGGAAATAGGCTCATTCGATTCGCGTTGAAATTCATCAGGGCCTGGCATATTAGGATTTCTTCTGAGCACCTCAAAATGATTCACTGGTTCAATTTTCGGTGCAAAGATTAGTCTATATACATATGGTTAGTCAGAATCATTGCACTTGAACAGTCTTAGAAGAGTAGACACTGATGTAGGCATAGGCGTCATGTTACAAGGGATTGTCCCGTCCTCATTATTCTCTTCCTCCAATGTACTCCCACAACCTGGACACCAAAAAAAAAGTTAGTTTGTGAGAGAAGCTCTGGCATTTGGTATCATGGGGATGCACCTGTTCAGCAGCTCTTCAAATGCCTCGGCGACTGTGATGGGGCCTTGTATAGGATTGTACAACCATCCATTTGTTGGGCCATCATCACCAGGCTGCTGGGGGAAGTTCTCATATGTTCCCTTCTTCGAATTCGAGCTATGGGGTGCATAATCATTTCAAAATTCAAATGAGATGCTCTAGCAGGTGCACCAATCTGCGGTGCTTCCGTTGGAAAATAAAGCGGGTAGGGCCGGCGAGCGGCAGTGCCCGCTACCGTGAATTTGTTTAGACATTAAACATTAAAATGAATTGTATTGCTAAGTAATAAAAGGTACTGGGAAGGAACGAATGTGGCTAGTTAAAGAGTGCACCAATTGCGAGACAATTTTGTAAAGTAGCGTAAAAAAAAATGATGTTAGCGAGATCAACTTAGGACCTGGAGCTGCGCGATTTCTTGGCAGGTGAGACTGAATTGAAGACATCGAATGACTTGTCGGCGTCGTCGTCACGTTCGGCGCGCGTGTGTTTTCTCGGGGTGCTTGGGCCAGCCGAGGGCAGGGCAGGAATGGGCGGATTCCAAGGTTCCCCGTAGCCCTTATCGTGGATCCTGAGCTTATCGATATAGATGTGATAAATCTAAGGTAATGTCTTAGCGCAAATCGTACGCTTTCGAAATAAACTTACCTTGCTGCGTGGGCGGGCGGCATTCCCAGGGAAGATGTACGTGTGCATGGAGATCTGCGCAGAAAACAAGGTTCCCTCCGTCAACTTCTCGTATAATTCGTGGGGAGCAATGAGGTCGCCGTCGAGATCCCTGTAGTCGCGTTGGACGAGTTTAGACTCCTGATGCGCAAAGTAGGCACCCCGGTGGTCAGGAAGGCAGTCAGGATCGTAAGTGTCCCCGACTTTACGCTCTGTGAGTCACGATGAGTCAACTCGACACTCAAAAATCTCAGATGCGCAGGGAATCACCTTTGGGGCCAGGAATCGGATTTTTGTCGACGGGGGAATCCATGTTCATGTCCTCAGACGGGAGCTCATCTTTCTTGTTCCTTGGCCGCACTTTACGCGGGCTGGATCCACTGGACTTTCCACGCGATCTCTGGCGAATGAGTATTAACCTGAATAGTCCAAATTTCTTATTCAGCGAGACGTACCGGTGCTTCGTAAGTGGGGAGGAGACGCAGCACCAGGATGTCGTACGGCTGGTCTTCTGCCTTATCGGAACGGGAAACCCAGTCGGTCACTTCGAATCTCTGCAAAACCATCGTTCAGGCCTGTTATTGAGTGCATGAATAAAACTGTAATCGTACCTCGCCGTCCTCAACTTCCTTGTCCTCATCTTTGACCCGCACTCCCTCCGCAGTGTTCATGCCGCTGCTCCACGCTTTCGCAAGCTGCGTAGGGGCCCCAGTCGGGCAGCGCGCTGCGATGACCATCCTCTGGGCACTGGAGTCATCGTTCAGAGGCTGTGGGACTGATTGAGGCTCGAAGATGAAAACAGATGTTGTCGACGCACCAATTTGGAATCAACAATCTTTTTTGGATATGCCCGCATCCAGGTTCCCTCGTCCTCGGAGCCAACTTCGGCGACGATGTGGGCACTAAAGGCCTTGTCGTTGACGAGATTGACGTAGTCGAAGAAGGCGGGACGGTCCTTGGCATGGTCGACGCCGCGGCGCCCGAAGGTGATATCGAAATCGTGAGTGGCGAGACTATGCGCACCCAACTTTTCGAGAGCTTTTACACACCCATCATAGATGCTGGGCGCGTTTCCGCGCTTTGCATTACGACGATTGGTGAGCTCGGTGACGTAGGTGCCACCCATGGACGTAGATCGATAGGGAGTATGGAGAAAAAGAGAGAGAGCGTAGAGATATGAGAGAGTGGAGACTTTGGCGGGAGATGGGACGCAAGGCAGAGGCCCCGTGCCGTTTTATACGGTGCGGTATGGAAGCCTGCAGAATACGGGCGAATGTTTGGCCACTTAGCCGCGGTTAACGTGCCATTTTCGGAGCCCACCGAAGGCTGGAGAATACGGGAGAATATTTGGTCTCTTAGCCGCGGTACACCTTACATTTTTGGGGAGCTCACCGATCATTTATCCCCGCGAGCGGCGGCACGTGCGTTTGCGGGAAGACTGTCCATCGTCCAGCGCACGGCGCTTCTGACCCCTGGACCAAGACTCCGGTGGAACAGTATCAACATCCATCGGATGAGGTGCAATAACCGCCTGAGTGCGAACATTGCGTGGCCGACAGGGAGGATCCGAGGCAGAGGGGGGCCCGCTTATTAAGCGTGCTGACGAGGCTTGTAGCCGAGCCAGCGCTCGTGCGTCTTGTCGGAGGCATTCATCCGACTGCTCTTCCCCTGGGTCTGGGGGCAAAGCTGCAGGCGAAAAATTCTTGACAAGGTACGCTTGTGATTCAGAGGCTTCCTGTGGCGATCCGTGTTTCATTGTGGTCTGGTGGCTGAGAACATCGAGTCGCTTGAATTCATTGCGGACATCTTGGCTTGGATGACACTGGATAACTTTCTGACGGAATGGGCGTAGGATGAAGACACCATTTAGGGATGTGGCACGTGAGATCATGACATAAGGTGATTCCGTTCCCCTTGTACTCTCTAAATCCACGACGATAACATCCATTGTTTTCCCCTGGGCTTTATGAGCTGTCATCGCGAATGCTGGAACCAGTGGTAGCTGTGTCCGCCTCATCACACATTTTCTATGGGAGTCTGGGTGAGTAAAAGTCATGTCCACAGTCTCAGCAAGCACAACGGCATGTTTGGGAGGAAGATTTGGCAAGGCAGGCCCGGTCATATCTGGTACGTGGACTACGCACGAATGTGCACATCTTTCACCCAACTCATTCAGACTATAGCGTATCTGTTTCACTATTCCCGTTGTACCATTAACAATTCCATTTTGGACGTCAAAGTTTTGGGTGATCATGACGGGCATCCCGATCGCCAGTGGTAAGCGACCAAGCCGGTAGTTCGTTTGTCCGGAATGCAGTTTGTTGAGAAGATGATCTCGAAGAGCTGGATCTCTAACAAAAGTCCCATCTCTCCGTGTATCCTGTGCGTAATACCAATCCAAATCATTTCCCGTCCTTGTTGCGTAGGCATTGGCAGCTTTGATGTTCAATGCATCCTTGAGCTCGTTGTTGGACACAATTATAGGAACGTTCCGAAAGCGTGCATCTGACCATTCAGGGCGAGCATGTGTTACCAATCTGGAGTTCAGTGTCTCGAAGTCGTCGTCTGTACACCTTCCCTCTCGAAGACGTGCGAGGAGGGCAACAAATTCTTCTGCCTCTTCATCGTGTTCAAGCTCCCCGGTGTGCTCATTCCGTTTTCGGCGGACTGGTTCAACCCTCTTCAGGACCACCACTGTCTTGACTGATAACCACAAGAGTTTCCCCATAATATCCTGCTGTCCCTTCTTCCCCGATGCTCTTTCTGATTGCGTGTTAATCATCGCATAGAGTTTTTTTTCGCCAACAGGCGGCAGCTGAGCAAAGTCCCCTGCGAAAATTACGTTGACGCCGCCGAAGGGTGCGATATTTCCTTTCGCCTCAGTGAGAGCCTGACTGACTTGAAGTAGGAATGCGCATCCGACCATGGAAACCTCGTCAACAAACAGATAATCCACTCCCTCCCACATAGCAACGAGATCACGTCGAGTTTTTGTTTGTGTGGAGTTGCTCGAACGTTGACTGATGCACAGTGCCGAATGGAGCGTCATCCCCTCGATATTTCGGGCAGCAACACCAGTATATGCAGCTAAACGGAATCTACGGTCCTGTCCCCTCAATCGGAAGAAGTCCCGCAATGCATGTATCACTCGCGATTTTCCAGTACCCCCCGGGCCAGACAGGAACATTCGAAGCTGTTCAGGTTGGTTCTGGAGACTATGTTGAGCAATAATCCTAAATGCTTCTGCTTGTTCGCGATTCAAAGTCCATTTTTGAATGTGGGCTTCAATATCTACGTGATGGACAGGCTCGAAATCTGGGATATCCTGTCTGATTTCTGGGGCCTCATCTGGTTCCAAAAACGCATTTCTGAGTGCAGAGCCATCGTCCAACAATGATGGCGCGTGCGGCAGGTTTGATTCCGGTTGAGTTGATTTATCCTTGAGCGCGGCAGTCCTTTTGAATTGATCACGGCGGTCCTCATATGACTGCTCCCAAACATCCTCTTGGTAAGTATCCGTAACCAAATGAACACCTTCCACTGCTTCGTTTCCATCAGCCGAGGTAGAATCTGTACCGGCGTCTTGTGAGTGTGCATCGTACATACCGGATTCTTCAGCATAATTGATGCATTCCAGGATAGCCTCATTGGCGGCTGCCTTCTTCATTGAAAACCGAGTCGTAATCTCCTCCAGATGCTCTAAAATCATGTCCTCCGTCACTTGTTCTCCGGAAAAATCATCTTGCCCACGTTGTCTTCGGGTACGGGAATTCACAGCTCGTCTCGCTCGGTTGCTTCGTTGCGCAAAATGGTCATCCCGACTATCTCTACATTCGTGCATGATTTGCATGTTTTCCATCTTTTGAATTACAGTTTCAGAGCAGGTCCTTGTAAAGCATTGGAAAGCCTCTTCCCAGGACTGATAATGTTCTCGAAGATCAGAAGCTTGCCGCCACGGCTTGAAAAATATAAGCATCAAACGACAATACCGAGCGTGTGCATCACTTTTATCACGCCGAGGAATCCCAGGTCCGATCGGAACAGGTACGAGTGGATCTTTGGGAGATCTCACCCGAAGGATATGTGTTTTCTCTTGCTCATGGCCTTTCTGCAGTGAAACTCGGGGGCGCTTGTAGTCTTCACCTTTCAAAACCGGCTTGTCAGGTGTGTCATCATCTGGCTCATATTCATCCGCGGCGTCGTCAAGAATGGCGGTGCCAAAATCGAAGTCGTCAGTGCATTCATCAAGTCCTGTTTGAGTCTTCTTCTCGTGCTTGCGTCGGTCCGAAGTCTTGCTGACTTTATCCACTCTCGAGACAAAATCCCACACGCATACATTGCTTAACTCAGTACCCCGCTTTTGGTAGTCTGCCAACTGGTTGCCCATGGGAACAAGTTCTCCACTGCCGTTCATCGAAACTGTCACCTCTTGCTCCTCATCTGGAATATCATTCGAGTATATGTCATTTTCTTGGTCTACGTCCTCAAGGTGTTCACTACCAACTGGCGAGTGTTCATCTTCATTTTCTCCGTTGCTGGACTCATCATCATTTTCTGAAACATCTGGATGAGAACACAGGTTTTCGGGCTCTTCACTGGTATCTGTGCTTGCAGATGTATTTTTGGATGGATAGCACTCCGGGCTAGGAAGCTGGCGGTCTATGAAAGTTTCAAATGCGGTCCAATACAGATTACGATATGAATGACTTGTAAAATGGTCCTCAAAATCCATGAGGTAAGACGCAACCTGTTGACCAGATAGTTCTTGCTGAGATATCATAGCATAGGCACATTTCTGTAGCATCTTCTTGGCCCTCATGGTTAGTTCGTCCTGCAGCGGGTTGAACTCTCCAAGCTTCTTCACTGCAAGTTCGAGCATCGCGAACGCAACATGAGTCTTCAGCTGCGACTTCGTGATGTAGTCAGTAATATAATACAGTATTCCTTTGGCGTGTACACCCGAGCCGATGAATTTGATGTCCATATTGCAACGTATAGCCTCGATTATTGTGCTATTGAAATTGTTGACAAGACCATCCAGACATCTCAGGCAGAGCTCTCCTGTTTCAGGGTCAAATGAACTTTCCGCACGAAAATTATCCTCGTGAAGATCAAATCGACAAGTCTTCGGTTCCGGGGGTCCTCTCCAATATTTGAAGCATGTCTTGGAATGTTCGTGGCTCTGGCACTGAGAGATTAAGTTATGCAGATCTTGCTGTCTTTCCGGTGACACTGAATCCTGGACATTTAGTCTTGTCAGGGCCGAGTCGTCATCATTTCGGTCAACATTTGGAACATGGACCCCCCGGACCGAACAAGGATGGTATTTATCAGAAGGAACATCGACTTTGGGCTGCGGCTCCAGACCAACATATGACAATGCAGCGTGCCACGGCCTTGCGCTTCAACACAGCCATAATAAGCGTTAACTACGCCCAGAATTCCACCTTCGAGATTTTTCTGCGCGGGATCATACCCCAGGAGTGCTGAAATGAAGGCTTTCATGTACACATTAAAAAACCTGGCAGCAACAATTGGGTTCTTGGCAACAAGCACAGACTGATCCCAATATTTAGGCACATCGCTGGGCAGTAGGTCATCAACATCGATCTCGGAACCAGCTAGAAACTTCACGACAGGGTTGTAAACGTCGGCAGGATTGATTGTAATGTAGAAGCTGGGTAAACCTTTCTCAATCATCAACGCCCGAATTTCATTTCGCATTGCCACACGCGCAGCAGAGGAACCTGGAACATTGGATGTGACAGCATTAACCTGTTTCAAGAGATTTAAGACCTTGCGCTCCTCCTCATCCTGGGGAGAAGGAACACCTCCATTGGAAACACGCTCAGAGACTCTCTGCACAACTTCGGGAGATAGTGAAGCGAACTGAGCAGCTACAGACGCAAAATTCACCCGCTTCACCTTTAACGAAGTGTGTAACAGCATCTCGCGGCGTTGGAGAATATTGAATGCTGTGAATAGAAACGATGGGTGCTCTTGAAATCTTGGATCCGCGAGGTTAAATAGATGCTTCACATGACGTTTCAGAGAAATAGGCACAGAATGTTTATGATCATCTGGGCCGCCGATTCCGTATGGGAAAAGTGTAGGGTAGATCATGGGAAATAAAAGACTGTCTTTTCGAAATTCGTTCTCGGGACCTTTATCATGCGGAATCTGAATATATCCTCCCCCGTTTTTTTTGACATGGCGCAAGGCAACGGCACGAAGTTCGTTCGATGAGGCGTGGCAGTTTACATCGGCAACGACAACATTTTGGAAGGGAATGGGGTCTTGATCAGATTCGGGCGGCGGCATAGAGCGGTCAGGGGCCGGGGTTGAATCGTACCGAGACGTGGCAGCTTCATGTGCAGCACTTGGTTGAATATGCTCGATCGTGAAGGGAAGGACAGGGTTAACTTCAAGGTGCTGGAGACATTCTTCATTGAGCTGGATGTCCTTGTAAAGCGGGTTATGGGTTTTAAGCCATTCAAGAGCCTTCCGTACACGATCAGCATTCACGGCCAAGGGTTTCGCATGCTCACGAAGCCATTCAGGGGAGGGAGGCGATGAACCGATAAATAAAACACAAACAGGCGAGGTAATTTCCTCAATTGGGGGAGGAAGAATACTGGCAATTTTTGACGGCTGCTGAGGATATATAACTATATGGCCTTTCACACCCGTTTGGGTTGACGCAAGAACAAGATCCTGGTTTTCTTCCTTGAGCTGAATAATCCAGCACTTGGAACGACATCGAGCAATCATTGCCTCCTCAATGACAGTGAGATTCTTGAGTTCTTCTGGAACAGGACCAAGGAATGTTTTATTCGCCAAGGACAGTGGGGGTAGTTTCTTCCTCTTCAAGGAAGAGTGACAAAGCGAACAAAGGGAGAGAAGCGGTGGACCCCCAGTTGACGGTAAAACGACACCATCGGGATCGACAAGAATATCGCGGAGAGGTCCTTCGTCATAGGGCATTGGAGGGGGAGTGCACTCGGGTTGGAGCCATTTGTAGCGGTCAAGTAGGTGCTCCTCACTTCCACGCAAGTCAGGTCGCTTTAGAATATCTACATCAAATTCGGTGAGAGATAATGAGCATTGGGACCGTAGAGGAACCGCTTCTGCGCACGACGCACACGTAAATGTCGCGAGAGCTTCTGACGAGGTTGTTTCTCGAAACAAGTTAATGATCTTGTCCTTCAAACACCGAGGGACAATTTGGGGCCAAGATAAGCGAATATTCTGGAGTTCCTCGTTGAAACGAACCCGGGCGGTGTTTTGTTCTTCTTGGCTGCGTTGAGCGTTCTTCCCTTTTCGTAGCAACCGGATGTGCTCCCTTAGTTTTTTACGCAAGTGACGAAAAGTCTCTGAACGATCATAAGGAATTTTGAGAGCATCCAGTAAGCGACGGAGTGGTATGATCGTCAGTTTGGCGCCGTTGAGAGCAGTCAGGATATGCACCTGGAGATCAGGATCAATTGGGTTGACTTCCCATTCCTTGCATACATCAGTACAGTCGGGAATTGATAAATTCTCGGGTAGCGAGGAGTCGTGCGAGGGATGCAGCTTGCAAAACTCAGCACATTGAGCAGATGCGATGTGATCGGTTATCTGTGTACGCAAATGTTCAATGTTAGCTTTGGGGGGTACATTGATTCGGTGCAGGGCAGCAATTGAGAGAAGCACAGGGCGGCGATGACTCTCAAAAGAATGAAAAATATCGGCAACAGATGCAGAGGACAGAGTATCTGTTGCGGAAGAACCTGATATTGAACCCAGGATTTTGCGGATACAGGCACGCATTTTGAAGCGTAGATTGCGCTTTCCTGGAATATAAATGTTGAGAGCGGCGGCAATATGTGAGAGGTGTTCGGTCGGCATTTGCTTATGGTCTGCAGCAAGAATTATGTCAAGAACAACTTGCGATATATCTGCAGGACTTAGGAAATCACGCGATATTGAGCGGCACGTAGCACGTTGGGGACGGGGGCTTGCGGCGGCATCTATCTCATAGTCGGCACAAGCGCCGGACATGATGTGATGGAGAAGAGCATGGCGGCATTCAATTGAAGTCATATTATTATGGGGTATAGCATGGAGCTCGAGAGCAACTTTTAGAGCAGGTAGATCGGCGTGAAATACAGAGGTGCGTGAGCGCGTAGAATGATGACCAAGAAAAATGTCCCGAAGGATGTTAAGAGATATTGTGGGGGACTCGGAGGGGATCTTAGTCTTCGACGAGGACGCCTCCGAGTCCAGTCCACAATCTGGGACAAAGTTAGTCAGACTAGGCCCAAAGATAGCAACAAGTGTACGTACGTGAATGTGCATGTGCATCAACGGCGTCCGTCCCCATGGGGGCACTTGAGGAAGGATGGGCAACAGGAACTGCAAACATTATAATACCCCAGGATGCGGCGAGAAAGCCACATACCTGGGGGAGATGCCGAGAAATCGACGACACCAGATGATAAGGAGAAGCAAGCAGTGCTGAAAGAGCTGGAGCAAAGATGGAACCAATCGCGACCCAGAACGAGATCAAAGGGTAGCGCAGCAGAGACAGACAAATGCACGCGGAGGGAGCAGACGGAACCGGTGGTATCGTGGTATGGAAGACAAAGACGGCCAGATATGACTGAATCGGTGGTAGAGACCCCGGAATTCAAGACCCAATCAAGAGACACAAGAGATCGCTCAAGATTCGGGTCGAACGTCATCGAGAGCGGGATATTGCAGAAGGTCGCGGAAGGGGCCATGGTCAAGAGGATGATGGGGGAGAACAAGCAAAGAAAAATCGCCACGTCAGTCCTTGTCAATGCACCATCAAAGGACCGGATAAACGGCTGCAGTGACACAGCTGTAATGACCAAAGCGTCTCCATTTTGGCGGGCGGAACACAAGCTTACGCAAAAGAAAATGACGAAAATGTGATCGTCTGCGAGTGCTCAAAATCAGGCGCTATAAGGCCCGTACCTAAAGGTAGCGGGCATTCCTTTTTTCAGTTGGTGCTGATCTCCTATGATGTCTTCACGAAATAGTGGTGACATATATCTTCGTATAAAAGTTTGGGTCCACGTAGGAGAGAGAGAGTGCGCCGCTAATTGAGTCAGCTCTGTTGAAATCAGCACCAACCCTGCATTCAACTTCCTAGGAGGCCTCGACTGGAACTTTAACGTTCCAATGGGTTTCTCTGGTCTCGAGAGCCAGACAGCTGGTAGTTTATTTCCCATGCAGGATGTTTCTGACGGCGTGCTCTCGACATTTGACCCCGCCTTCTTTGGTCTAGCCCCAGAAACCCTTGTGCCGTCGAATTCCACGGCGTCCGTGGGAGGTCCCATCGAAGATTTCTTGGCTTTGTATGGTCTTACAGGTTGTTTCCCTGACCTCGGCACCACCATCGATCCCTGCTTTGCTTCTGCAGAGCTATCTGACTTGCCCTTGCTCCCTCCACCTCCGCCCGAGTCCCCCCCCTGCTCCATCCCCTGACGTTGACCAGTCCACGGAACCAGGGCCGAGTACCCCGAGATCACGCCGTTCCCGACAAGAGGTGGACGAGGCAAATATTCTCCATACTACGCGTCCCCGAGCGCCAAGCGCCTGTAAACGGCTTGCAGATGGCGGGGATCCTCCAAGCCGGCCACCAAAAAAAACCAAGGGAAATCACTGTAGGGTTTTTTTACCTCTTTTATTTCGTTTATATCGTCTTACTTACTCTTGTTTTCAGTGTCGCACAGTTGAACGGTGGAATTTGGGCGGCGTAGAATTATAATGTTTTTTAATTGAATAGACTTGCCTCTGGTTCACCTTTTCATGTTTTCAAATCAATCATTTACCTCAGAGGAAGGAGTCGCTCGATCTTGCGACGACTTGATCAAAGAGGGATGCCGAATGCGACACGGCATTTACCGGATGTGCCGTGTTTGTTGAGCAGCGCGGCACATTGCATGATGAATGTACCGGGCTTGCATGAATGTGCTGGGCATTCGGCGGAATGTACCGCCCTTGAAATGGATGTGCCGGCCGTGTTTGGGTGATCCCGAGTCACGCCGTCATGGCAAACTCCAAGTATGTTACCGTTACCGTAACACTCTGTAAGCAGCACTGGCAGTGCTGCTTTGTTTCTTAGTCTACGCATTGCTTTGCAGGTTGCTTTAGCTATGATTTTAGTATATAAGTAGTATACTTTGTACTTTATACTCTGTCGGGATTGCAGCAGAGCAAGCCCAATCAAACCTTCTGGCTGACTAAGCTTGTCCGAATCTCACAGCCGATGGCTGTCAGCGGGACGTCGGCCAATGTCAGGCCAACTTTGCCGACATCAGATCGGCAGAGAAATTCTCTCAATGGTTTCCCCTGGATTCAGGTAGGAGAATTTAATGAGGTATGCCCTACATTGACTTGAGAAACATCGGTAAACAAGATGCCGTACCAACATCACGGCAGAGCGTGTTCAAGGGTATGGCGGACTGTGAATGCCGGACCTGGTGCCGGTTGGTTGGTTCGACCCTCGAGGTCCGAAAAACATTTTCCCTATGAGATTTTTTTTGGGCTCAAAAGGACATTATTTGCGATGTTTCTGAGCGTAATATATCATACTCATTTGAGGTGATGTTGACAGTCCTTTTATTCACGACTCTCCAATTGCATCACCACGGCCATCCCAACATAGCAACTCCGATTATGAGCCACCAGTCTCACTCGACGTTCCACGGCGATCGCCTTCACCCCTGGAATATTTTTCGGATTCTGAATTTCCCGTAAATCCTTCTAGTACGGGCCCGGCTGATATGGATCTTGACAAAGAGGTGAGCACACTACGTGCTACATGCTCAGTTCCCAAAATGTATTTGACAGGACTCTCCTAACCTCAGTGACCACGGTATCGACACTGATGCCATAATGAGTGATCCCACTCTAGCTGTAACCAATGCAGCAGGTTTGGATGCTGCACCCAGTCTGGATCCGGCACAGCCTGCTACGAGGCGTTCTGGTTGCAAACACAAACAACGGGAGTTACAAGATGGGGTGGGGGACTGGACAGAAGGCCTGAAACTCTGTGTTTGTGGTTATTCAGCGGAACCCCTGGACGATGCGGATGCCCCAAACCTAGCGCAGTGCAGAAAAGAAGGTTGCGAGACCAAATGGGTACGATTAATATTTCGTTACTTATTAACTTTTCCGCTGACTCAGTGATTATTTCAAGTATCATCTCGGTTGCCTCCAGTTGGGAAGTGTTCCCACTAATTGGATATGCAAGGCATGCTTGTCTGCGAAAGAGCCCCCCTTGAAGTGTCCTCGCGGCGGGCGATAAACTGTTGATAAACTGGCGACGGGTAGAAAATCAACATAGAAGGAAATATTTCCAGTTTTATACATACATAATTAGAACTAGCTCTCTGAGGACACCTCAGAACAACTTCTCAAATCCTATGTAGGCCGTCGAGGTCGACGAGCAACAGTTTGGCCATTTCTGGTGTGGTCGCTCATTCCTCACGTGAATAATTGCCTTATTAGGACGTCACGTGGTATGACGTGGTTGGTTGGTTTAGCCTGGGGGTCGTCAAAAACAAAAACCGGCATAGGGTCCGGGAATCACAAAACACCATACCCTTGAGCGTGTTGCGCGGAGCCGATTTCCTATTTAAATCACATCCAAGTCTTCAATGATTTGAGTTGTCGCTGCCGGTCAGCTCTAAAGGTCATGGGCGTCATTATCACAGGAGACTTTCTCCAAATTTTAGAAAACACGACTTCAACTGAGCGACAGTGTTTATGTAAAGGTCGCGTCAACATATTCCTTCTCTGTACACATCACTCATTTTGGTCAGACTGTGGCGGTTCGGAATCTATATTCCTCACACCATTTTCATTAGTCACACCCATTTCGCGGCAGGTCCCATACGTGCGGATGATATAGCACTCTCCCAGGAAAGAAAGAACCCTCGCACTCGCATTCATTGGAAATGTGTAAACCCGCAGGACAAACGGACGGTGATCGAAGATCTCATGAGGTCGTTATCGGACAGCATTTTTCTGCGCCAACTGCCAAAGCAGCATTGTGGGATTGTGCTGGCAGAGTTGACTTCGATACTATTTCGGTATTCGCGCAATTTATTATTCTGGCATGACATATAACTTACAGTATGATACCAGCGCTTCACAGGTTAACGTCGAAATGGAATACTCCTCAAATGGTTCCCAGAGTAATTTTGGGTGGGACAGAGCACTACCCCCTAGTTTACGGAATCAATCTCGACCGCTGTCCACATCACTTCAGGATGGCGTCCCTGATAGTGAAGACGAAGTCCAAACTTCTGGAAAACTACTTCTGGAACGGAATTCCAACTTGACCAACGAGATCTCGAAATTAAAAGAACACAATTCCGACTTGAACAACAAGATTGTGGAATTGGAGGAAAGCTTTTACCGGGAAGAGGAGGAGAACCAAAATTTGAACCATGAACTCGTGGAGCTGAAGGCCGAGAAGGTGATCCCATTGGACTCTGAATATTCCGGCTAACTGTGACCCTCAGCGAAGGTTGATGTCGCAAAATAATGCCCTTGAGAACGACCTGAACCAGACACTGCAATTGTTGAGCCAGACAACGCCCAGGATGTGAGTCGTTGGACCGGGTCCGTATTTTCTTATATGATCCTATGCATCAGATCTCCCAAGCAAATGAAGTCGGAAGGCTGCGTTCGGAGAATTCGGCGTTCAGGGAGACAATATCCCAGATACAAGAAAGCGAGCAGTGTAACCATGCAATGATGCGGGAGACGAGCCTAAAGACCTGGACTGTGCGGAGGTACTATCACCTTCAAATTCAGGTGTGCATAATTGCAGAGATGACTCTTGAGATCTAAAAGCAGACAGATCGGGCGCAACGCAACGAAGCTTACTTATGGGATGCATCAGCTGATGATTTAAAGCTTGCATATGTCCACACCTGCCGCTTTGAGGGCGGTGACAATGCACATCTCGTGAACGGCCTCCTCTTACTATCGACCGAGGAATTGGAGACGAGTCAGGACCGGTTCCACATTTATCCGATACGTGGAGGGAACCGCGTAGCGTTCGTAGTGACGCAGTGCGGAAACCTCGATCGCAACAAGCTGGTGAATATCCGCACGGAACACAAGAAGACTGTGAAAAAGCTTATACAGACGGCGACGAATGCCATGGCGGATGACTGGGAGACCGAAAATGGACAATTGGGTTGATTAAGTTACAGTATTTACAGTCCGCTTTTTCCTTTTCAGCTGCCCTTGTTGATTTTGCAGAGTAAATCGGCTCCGGACTCATAATGATCAGCACCTGAGCTTGCGGGCTATCGTGCCCGATGACGGGGACGCAAGAAAGAAGCCTAAACAGATAGGTTTGTTCAGAATTGCCTGGGCTATCGTCTCAGAGGGGCGGACTTGAGAAATTCCTTTACGAAGGCTCAGACCGCCAAGATTGGCATTGCACCCTTCATCCCGGAGTTTGCTTCTATTTTGAGCGGCACAGCCCTGCTATGGAGAGGCTGAGGCTGGGAGAGCTTGCGAGCCATCGTGCTCGATGATGGGGACGAAGAAAGAAATCTACACAGACATTTTTGTTCAGAATTGCCCGGGCTATCGTCTCAGAGGGCGGACTCAAGAAAATCCACAGGCTCAGAACGCAAAATTGGGAAGATCTGGATGTGAAACCCATGCTTGCGGGGAGCTGAGATCAACACTTTCCAACCCTTGAATATGCCAAGTGCTGCCTTATGCCGGGCTATGTGTTGGCGGGAGACCCATCAGCGCCCATGGGCTGTGCGGGTGCGGACTCGGGACGCCGCGCATTCAATTACACGGCGTAGGTTCACCGTATTGTTTTACATTTTCCTGTTTTGTTTAGTCTGCGGACATTCGTATACGTATATATTCTGTACCTCGAGTCGACTCCCCTCAGACTTCGTTACACTCGTGTGGGCGAAGACTGAGGTGAGCGACTCTCTTACTTACTTTGCTACTCGTTCTAACTCGTACCTAGTTATATCTTATCTAGGTGAATATTACAGACTTCGTTACACTCGTGTGCGCGAAGACTGAGTTATATCTTATCTAGCTCTCGCGCACTTTCAGTTGTCTCGATCCCACACTATGAGCGTGTGCCTTTAACATGTACTGGCCATTTTTTCGGAAAAAATGGCAGTGGCTGATGGATTCGGAATCTGTGGCTCAATTGTTTCTCTACAGATCTTCCTCATTTTTTTTGGGAAGTCTAATGTAAAATAAGTGTCGGTTTCATTCCCGGAGGATCCGGAGGCGATCCGTTAAGAATTGAGCCCAAGCGAGGTCGATGTTCAAACTCTAGTCCAAAATCAAACCCGATGTTACCCATAGTATGGGACGCGTTTCATCGGGGCAATGTCCGAGACACTGACAGGGCAGTGTTTTGTCGTGAGCTGCACGTTCGGGTCCATTGGCATCGCGACTGGCTTGGTGTCGGTGAAGTTGAAGCGTTGGAGGATGGATGTGATGTAGGATTGTTGGGATAATGAAATTGTGTGTGCTTCGCGGTTGCGCTTGATTTCGATGCCCAGCAACCAGCTGACAGGCCCACCGTTATCTTGAAAAGTGTGCCGATGCGAGTCTTGTAGTCCTCGAGTAGTTCGGGGGAACTGCTTGTGATGGTGCAGTCGTCGACATGGATGGCCATGATGACGACATGGCCGTCAGTGTGCGTGTGAAAGACAGCGTGGTCAGATGCGCTTTGTATGAAACCAATCTCAGCAAGAGAGCGGCTGAGAGTCTCATACCAGCGCCGTCCACCCTGCTTCAAACCATACAACGCCTTGTTGAGCTTCACGACGTAGCATGGCCTCGCGAGTTTCAGTTGCGAGGTCCCGAGTGTGGTGATCGCGAGCAGCACCGTCGGAGAAGGCCCGCCACCTCTCGAGGTTCCTGAGAAGCGCCTGATAATGGGGGTAATACGTCTTGTGCTCGAACGCGATCGTCTTCTGTTGGCCCGTGGACCACTCGTCGATAGCATTCAAAATCTAAATGCAATTGAGTGCCATCGAGACCCCCAGTATGAATAGAAACTCACGGCAACACAAATCAGCGCCAAGGTGACGAGCTCTAGCATGGTCTTGCCCGTGAAATAGGATGTCCTGTCGTTCTCCTTGATACCAAACCACGCGCCGTTGAGTACGCCCTGCAGGATGGGGTGGCGGAACATAGAGTTTGGAATTTTTGTATTGCTGGGATCCTGTAGATCGCGGCGTGAGCATTGATTTGAGTACTTCAAAATTATGTAACTCACCGTGTAATGAAAGGTTTTCTTGACGTCGGCAACGATCTGTCGATTTGCCGCCAAAACGGCAGCGACACGCTCCGGCGTCGGGTTGGTGAGATTCTTGACATCCTGGAATTTGAAAGCTTCCGGAACCAGGGTGCGCGCGACCATTATTCTCCCATGAGGTAAGCAGCAGGATGTCGAATTCGCTGGTCTGCAAACGGCGCGAGCTCTTCCTTTTGCCTGCGAGCGGGAATGGCATTGTGTTGGTCATGCAGATCTTGAGATGATTGAATGCGGCTTCGACGATAGGTTGATGATCGACGGGGATCGCACTGATGCTGCACTGGTATCGAAGTTGGTAGTAACGCGGAGGACCGTGGACGGGTCAACCTGTGAAGTGAGCCGAAGAACGAGAATGTAGAGTAGCGGTACTTACGGGGGGTGCACACCTAACCAGACGGCGCCGTCGAGGGAGCACGTTGCGGGAGCCTCGTGGTGACAGAGAGCACCCAGCAGGGGCTAGTGGAGCCACGTCGTGCAGCACGCCAATCTCGCCGCCGCCATGACTCTCATGACCGCCGCTTGGGTCGGCCGGCGCAAGCGTGGCCAGCGGTAATCCCAAGTCATCGCCATCGAGCCAAGGTTGGCTGCTGGGAACGATGTCCAGTGGTTCGAAGTCGGTCGTGCGGTCGCTCTGCATGCATCCGAAAGGAGTGAAAGGGTGCCTGGACCGCGGACCCGTTTTTTCTTCGCTTTTTTAGCATCTCTTCGTTTCTTGTTTTTCCTTGCATGTCGCCCAGGCAATGTTGGCTCAGGAGTGTCAACCCCATCGATGTCATTGAGCGTGTCCGGGGCCTGTATATCATTGTGAGCCAAAGTCTCTTTATCTTTCAGAATGACTGCTAACCAGTGATGCAGCATCCTGAGCAGTTTCTTTGGACTTGGTACAGCGCGATATTACAGATGTATACCCTGTTGTAATGCCAAATCCATGCAGAATGCCGAAATGCTGCCTTTGCCCGCCAGTTGCCATAAGGTAAGTGCTGTGGACTGCTTGAGCGTAAGAGTTATTCTGACTGGCACCATCGAGTAGGGCGAGAGCGGCAGAACCCCCAAGCTTGTTGGTGCATGTAAGTACATCCTGGATGCAGGATTGTGATATATTACCAGTGTATTTCAGTGGTGGATCGTTGCGATGAATTGCCAGTGGTGTGCATCAGATATCAGTGGATATTGACGTTTCACATCGGATGCCACTGGGAACAGAAATCTCACACAACCAGTGGTTAACACTGGATTCCGACAGGTATCACTGGTTATATGCATCGGGATGCCCACCGCTGGAGTATGGTGGTTGCCAGTGTCGACCACTGTGGTCGGGATCGCACATCAGTGATGACCGGCACCTGCCGGTGCCCGCCACTAACGTTTCCAGTGCGGGGTATATTACTGCATTTCTTGACCTACCGATGTGTCCAAACAGATATCAAAATTCTGCTTCCAACATTACCTCTATTCATTGTTTTGAAAATTTCTGGTGATTTTTCGGGGTTATTCTGTTGTGTGTGGAAGCTCTCGTCGACCTCCGGAGATATGTGTCCTGAATACGAATTTATGGATTATATAATCATCTCGATCGAACTGAAAAGTCTCACTTCTCAACCTGCCAACACTTTCAGCAGCACATGACAACCCCAGAGTGCTGGAATTCACAAAAAATGTGGTCTGTTACTTAGAGAACCAAATTTCTCATGCAGATGTCTTCCGGGTATGTGTCATTGCTCATTAGATGTCCAGTTTCAAGGCGGTTGCTTTCTGTGGATTTGTTTGTGACACTCGGGCAAAATGGTCTGTTATAAAGGCCGGCGTCATCCGCATAGCTGACACACTCTAAGATAGTTTCATTGGCTGCTGCTTTCTTGAGTGAAAAACGGGTGGAAATCTCCTCCAGGTGAGTTAGAATCATGTCTTCCGTGATATCTTCCCCGGCAAAATCATCGGCATGCCTCCAGCAACCACATGGCGGACCATACTGCGGCGTTCTGTGAAGTGATCATCACGACTATCACGGCATTCGTGCAGTATCTGCATATTCTCCATTTTTTCGATCACCACCAGATCGCAAGTTTTCATAAACTCTGTGAAGGTGCTCTCCCAGGATGGATGCTTTCCTCGCAGGTCAGTAGCATGTCTCCATGGCTTAAAGAAACTCAACATTAAATGGCAGTATCGTTCCCGAACATCATTCTTGTCGCGCCGCGGAATTCCTTGTCCGATAGGAACAGGTACAAAGTTGTCATTGGGTGTGCGGATGCGGAGAATGTGAGTCTTTGATTGTTCATGGCCATTCAGCAGAGTAACACGAGGCCGTTTTCTGCCTTCGTCAGCGAGAGGTGAATCACAACCAAGGTCTGTGAGCAATTCATTGTCCTCGGCGGCATCATCCTCGAAGAACATGGACATATCCAAACCTGGTGTGTCCTGGGCTTTATGTGGTCGACGATTCGCAGATTTTCGAACTTCGTCAACCTGAGAAATAAATTCCCATACTGATATCTTGTTCAGTTCTTCGCCACGGAATTGATAATCGGAGACCTGACTCCCCGTAGCCACTAGGTTCCCAGTTCCGTCAATTTCTAAGCGTACTTCCTGATCATCCATACCATCGTTGGGCGCGAGGGAGCCGCTCGGCTGCCAGCAGGATGTGGTAGCCACCCTACGGGCGTGGGTCGCGACCGTGAGTCCGCGCGCAACGTAAGGGTGACGCGGGGAGGATGGCAGGACATGCCTACGCCGTCAAAAACGGAGGGTGCGGCGAGAGCCCACGGGGAGAGAATCTGCAGGGGATATAGGTCAGCACTACGAATTTAAAAAAGTACAATAAATATATGTACCTGGGCCCAGGTAGACAGCAGACTCGCGTACGCACATACCTCGGCGGCGTTGGTTTCGCGGATGGACGCGGACGGGCGCGTGCTTCAGAGATCGTGCACGAGGCACCGCGTGAGCTTGAGAGGGCACCGACCGCAGCAACCAGGATGCTGGCGAAAATGCGACCTAAAGTCGAGCAGCCCTGCTCGACTTTAGGTCCGAAGACGCCGCGTAGTCCTGCGTGGCATCTTTCCTTCATACAGGGGGGAGATGGGAGGGGGGGCGCGTCCCGGAGCCCGTGCGGACTTAGGCTGAGGATACGAGGAAGCGACGAAGGGGAGGATTGGCACAACGAGAGAAGAGCGGCGACGACGAGATGGTGGCAGCAGAAAAGCGACGGCGGCACGTAAACAAACCAGCTCGTGGCCGCGGCGGGTCCCACGACTTCAAATAGGATTAGGGGCGGCGATGAGATAACACAGTAGATAATCTCTAGATGGGCCGAAAACGGCAGCGTGTCCCATGGGCGGAAAAAATCTGGTTTTTCATGGGACACGCTGTCCGCCTATGGCCCCTTGTAAAACAGCGTGTCCCATGAAGTGCTAAGGTCTTGATCCATCCATGGGACACGCCGAAGAACTGCCGCAAGCGAATCTCAGGTTCCTACCCAGCCGCGGTTTCGAGGTTCATAAGACAGAGGAGCGGTAGTCTAGTCTTACTCGCGCCTGTCATACCGTAGGTGGGGCTTCGTGAATTTGATGGCTTGGCATCAGCACGGGAATGGCAAACACAACCATTTTTTGAGGCCACGTCTTGACGACATCGCGCATCTCGACGTATATGCGCGCCACAACCTTCGCTTTCTGGGTTTTACTCTATCTGCTATGTCACACAACTCTTGCCTTTCATTTTTACTCCCCCGAAGGCTTTGATTTGGCCCGTAAAATCTTGCTTGATGTCCTTCCCAATTTCGAGCCCCTTGCCGTCTTTGGTTTGGAATATGTGATACAAAAAAGAAGGGAAGGTCCATTTTTGCTCCTTTATGGCATGAAGAACTGCTTCAATTTTTTGGGAAGTCGTACGCGGGGATGCTCTCTTTTGATGCTTTGCAGATGGGCCGGAGATTTCCGAAGCCAAAGAAGCAGGAGTATTTTCGTCGACTTCGACACGCTTCCGTTTACGTGGCGGAGAATATGGTGCGCATCACCTAGCTGCCACCACCACGTGCTTGAAAATTTCCGGGCTCAAAAAAACATATATTTCTTATCCGTCTAGTAGAAGTGTTCCTTTTGAGTGTAGGAAGATAACTGCTAGAGGGATTTTCGATTGGATCAAAACTGAGTGAGCTCGAAATTTCTTCCAGACCCAATTTGGCCACATTCTCGAATATATTCAAAAATCGGTCGTCAGAGTCGTAAGTAGGCTTAAAATGACGCTAAATTACAGGAGAGTTCTACTGGTCGAACTGCCATGCAGCGCGCTCGAAAACACGACGGTGGGAGGTGTATTTAGTCGAACTGAAGGCACGAACCACCCGTTGAGCCTCTTTCGGCCCCAAGTTATTGCGATAAGCTCCATCCAACGAATCATGTGATGCTCCCATTTGCGAATCACGGAGAGTTGAACGGAGGGAAGTGCAGCCGGCATGTTTGTTTTCAACCCCTCGTAACTGTAGTCACAGTGGTCACGGAGGTATTTCTTGATGGCGCCCCAGAAGAACTCGATAAAGTTCAACTCGCAGTGATATTTGGGGGTAGATGACCTGCTGCTTCGATTTTTTCTGCCACCATTGACTGTTGCTCGAGGATGTCAGGCTGCAATTCCAACAGCCTCAATCACGGGCCGCAGTGTGCAGCCCTTTCTTGCACTCCTTCACGAATCTTCCCGAGGGCCAAAGGCCACGTTCTTCTAGAATTGTGTTCATCCCCTTTGGCTCGCCTGGAAATCCTGGATGATCTGCAGCATAATCCATCTTCTAGACCTTGCGAACACTGCCATCCATCCACCAACCATTGCACATGTGTGCTTGTTTCCCTCCAGGGTTGAGATTCATGCGGCTCACAAGCAAAGTGTCGATGTTTACAGTAAGCGGAATTAATCTAATCGAGATTTGATTATCGTTTGCCGCCATCAGATCAAACGATACACGCTGTAAACACGCTGTTGCGGACCGCCGAGGGTGAATATAATGTACAAAGTAGGCTCCGGAATCCACTCAGAGGTACACTTAATTGAAATTTTTTTCTCCGGCCAATTTGGCCACTAAATTTTGGTGGCGGCAGCTAGGTGATGCGCACCATAGTTGAATGGAGTTTCCGGGGTTCCTACGGAGCCAAATTGAATAGGAGTTGAGTAGAAATGGGTCGGCTGAAGTGTCGCGCCATGAGGAGATCCAGGTTTGAGGGATGGATGTCGTGGATGGGGGAGTGCCGACGTGCGGTTTGTAGCGGATGAGAGGGGATTTCGGCGAGGAGCAGGCGTGTTTGGGACATCCCAATTGATATTCCAAGAGGTCTGGGCCATGAGGGGGTTTGTAATGCGCGGGGTGGACGCGACGCGCCAGAGTGCCTTGACGCGCCGTGATGGAGCTGTCAAAAGGATCGTGGGAACGTCCGCTTTGGGTTGACCGAATCCGGAAGGCCCACCTACGGCTTTCATAGCGCGAGTAAAATCAGACCATATATCAGGTATTTTTTGTCTTTTTTTTTTTTTTTCAGAAAAACTACTCTGATCATTTGGGCTGACTAGAGTAGCGGCATTTTTAATCGAGATCTCAAACGCAGTGACATTTTGATGTGTGACTGAAGAAACGTGATGTTACAGAGTGACAAAATTGGGATGAACCTCTCCACAGGTTAGGTGTTAGGGTCCAGGGATATTGTAAAAGATGTTGGGGGACATGTTGTCTGCAGCTGAACCTGCCGAAGTCCCGCGATGTGATGGCTCGCCACATTACCGCATATAGATGACACCTCAAGAAATAGGCAAGGGTATGGCGGACTGTGAATGCCGGACCTGGTGCCGGTTGGTTGGTTCGACCCTCGAGGTCCGAAAAACATTTTCCCTATGAGATTTTTTTTGGGCTCAAAAGGACATTATTTGCGATGTTTCTGAGCGTAATATACTCATTTGAGGTGATGTTGACAGTCCTTTTATTCACGACTCTCCAATTGCATCACCACGGCCATCCCAACATAGCAACTCCGATTATGAGCCACCAGTCTCACCCGACGTTCCACGGCGATCGCCTTCACCCCTGGAATATTTTTCGGATTCTGAATTTCCCGTAAATCCTTCTAGTACGGGCCCGGCTGATATGGATCTTGACAAAGAGGTGAGCACACTACGTGCTACATGCTCAGTTCCCAAAATGTATTTGACAGGACTCTCCTAACCTCAGTGACCACGGTATCGACACTGATGCCATAATGAGTGATCCCACTCTAGCTGTAACCAATGCAGCAGGCCAAAAATCCGTCAACATCCTTTAAAGTCGTCAAAATTTTCTTCCCACATCGACAATTCGCGAAAATTTTCCTCCGCTCGGGGGATTTTGTCGGGATCTGGAACAGGCCTGCGCGCAATTTTGGGCCAAAATGTCGGGATTTGACACAGGCTAAACCCAAAAGAATTGCCCAATTTGTCGGGATTGGGATCAGGCATTTCGCCCTATTATCAGGGGTCCTGGGTTGATGGCAAATCGGTCGCGAGACCGATTAAAACCGAACATGCCGGCCGGCGAAACCCTTGGCAATGGAATGACCGATTTTTCCGAACCGCGACCTCCGGTATCAATCCATCAAACGAATCTAGACTGCCGATCGGCCGTTCGGCGATGTGCGCGATCAAAGAAGCGTGTTTCCGTGTCCTCCGTATGCTCGATTCGTACATGTTATTTTAAGCGGGCTTCTGTTCCTCGTGCTCGTCAAACAGGAACACATGAGTGACAAAGTGCACTCTTCTCCTCCCAAGATGCATTTCCAACTCCTTGAGACGCCTCGTGTAATCTGGCTGCTCTTACTCATTCACCCAGTTGCAGTTTGGGCCGCCCCGACCATCCCCGGTTGCGTCAAAAACGACATCCGCACGACCTCAGAGGATGGGGAACATACAACCACAGGTGCTTCACGTTCTTGATTCGATATTTTTCCGCATTCTCATTGCTCTGCCTCCTGGCAGCCATCCTGAGGAACAGTATTTTCGCCTATACGATCAAGCCGATCCCATGCTGTGGGCATGAGCCTGTGATGACGGTCAACTTAAAGATGTTCGTCGCCAAATCCTGCGCGAATCCTGGTGGGTTTCATAACTGTTTTGTTACTATAGGTCGAATGAATCGGAGACCGGATATTGCGAAAGGGGCCAGAAGAAATCACTTCCCTCGACAGGAATTGTACCCTGGATCATCATAATCGTCGTCATACCACCACTGCTTTTTCTCTACTGTCGGGCCCGGAGATCCATCCACGTGCTACCATGTATCGAGGTGGCAGACATCACGTCGCAGAGCTCCCACGCCGTCGAAGAGGTCGCAGAGGCTGAGGAGGACAAAACCCTCCCACGCCGGTTGTGCCTCATCCTTTTTCTGCCTCTACTGGCTCTTCTCTCCGACGTTGGTCTTCAAAGAGCGCAGATCATCGTGACATTTCCACTCCCCGTCACATACTTTTATCTACTCTGAATCTACTATAGTATGGGCTTATCAAGATTTTTTGGACGTCGCTGATTGGTGCCGTATTAGGTGCGCTCAAAGTAGAATTCTGCGGCAGACGCAGATGATCATGTGGCCAGTGACCGGCCGTCACCGTTGGTAGATGTTTAGTCGTGTGTGCATAAGCCCTCCGTGAATAGGAAATTTCTCGTCTCTTGTCTCTTCATCGCCCCCGGGCTTTATACCACCTTATCTACCTCGGAAACACGGCGGACAAGGGCATGTCATTTGCCGTTTTGATGGTGCAGTCACCGTGACTGTCATCCGTGTTGTCACTTGGCATGTCATTTGGGTTGTCATCTGGTCATCTCGCCGTTGTGTTCCGAAACGGATATGTCCCAAAATGGAAGGTGAACATCAATTCTGAAGGATAATAACCGGAGCACATTTTGTCATATGGAGTGATTTTAAGACTCTCCCATATCTCCTAAGGATACTCTAATTTTCTGAGATGTTCCTATGGGACCCCCCATGTTTCCTAGTACTTACTACGCGAGTGAACCGATTGAGGCACGTGATAACGGAGCCGCCAAATAACCGCCAAATAACCGCCAAATAACTGCCTCTCTCCTACCACTCGAACGCGTCAACATCACCCGGATGCGCTTGTGACAGGACGCACCGAGTTTTGCCAAAGCTTTGGCAAAAGAATGATGGTAAGTTCTCAGCCACTGGCCGGCACGCCTTCGAGGAGAGGTGAGGCATGCAGATCAGGTGCTCGCTCCCTGATTGCGTGCCTCTGGAGTCGCTCCCCGCGCAGCTGGGGAGTTAGTAAGGAGGACACTCGTGGGACGTGCTTGCGCGCGTACGGATTCAGGAAGCGAGGGCGTACAGGATTGTGCACGCAATTGGCAAGGACGTGCGTGCGCCGTACGAACACCAGTTGTGTG
The DNA here is from genome assembly GCA_029204085.1 of Mycena sp. CBHHK59/15. Classification (NCBI taxonomy): domain Eukaryota; kingdom Fungi; phylum Basidiomycota; class Agaricomycetes; order Agaricales; family Mycenaceae; genus Mycena; species Mycena sp. CBHHK59/15. The sequence goes on along the minus strand of JARGXW010000436.1, from coordinate 45,889 downwards.
GAGGATGGTTTACAGGTGCGTCCGGCTGCTTTGAACTCCCATATTCGCATAATCATAGATTTGCATAGTATCATAGGCTTGCATACATGTTCGTAACCATAGGAGAATATACTTATTTTCCTCCTCTTTGCTTTCTTTGCGGGAGGCGGTTGGGACATGGCAGTTGTGGACAAAGAGTGAGACATCACATCTTGCAGCGAACAATAAGTTCAGTACGCGAGAACAGAACAACGCGACGGTCACAGGTTTTAGTCACGTCGGTCCGAGTGCCGGACCAACCTGCGCAAATGACAGTCTCGATGACAGTCCGCATGACAATCAAAGTGACAGTCACGATGACTGCACATGACAAAAAGCCCGATGACATCCCCTTGTCCGCCGTGAAACTCATAATATCGACTTAATACTAGCCCATCCATGTCTGGCTGCAAAAATCTCCCGAAACTCGCCCAAATCGCGTGGGCCACGGACGAGGGAGCTCTGACTTGGATTCTCCTCGAGAAGCTTCAAAAAAAGGAGAATTTCGTTGTTCTCTTCGGAAAACAGGACCCCAAGGAAGTGCGTACGCCACTGCCTATTACCTACGTAAAATCTGACACCCTTCAATCAAGAATACCTCCGGTGACCGTAAGATGACCGTCTATGAGCGGATCGCGCAGGAGATGTTCCCGGAGGAGTACAAGGATCATTCAATGATTATTTTGCTGATTTTATCGTGCTCGAGCGGCTCTTATCGATGTAAAAGTATGTGAAATGATCAATTAGGCCGGAAATGGTCATGGAACAAATAAGTGACGGCCGGTCACTGGCCACATGATCATCTGCGTCTGCGACCGGCCGCAGAATTCTACTTTGAGCGCACCTATTGTGGAGGCAGTCAACACTAAGGTGGAGAGCGTGGGAACCCAGCACCCTTACATAAGCCATTGTGTGACACTCTTATAAGGTATGGTGGCGGACCGAACTTCGTGACAAGTTTGAGTCCCGATTTGGTAATCCCTACTACAACCTCAGTTCTAGTCATAATACTCTGTAACTGTGGGAAAAGCATCAAAAGAAGCTGGTCTCAACATCTATTGGAGCAGAATATTAAAAAACTTGAATTATGTTTTTGCCACTTCGATTTCGCCGTTTTGATTGCGGATCAGGCGGGCCGATGGCTGTGCCGCGCCATCAATTGCCATTTTGCGCCTCCCCGATGTCCACAGGCCTCATCCAGGATGCCCAGAAGTAAAAAACAAGCAGTGCATACTCAGAGGGGCTCTGCAGGCACATTTACATCAAATCAAATCCATCCACCCGACCAATCCTCTTCTGGCCATTACGAAGATGATGATCTGGCATGGGAATCTGCCAGCAGCGACGAGGAGCCCGAGGAACTCTCCGATTCTGAATGGGAACGACTCCCACGTCCGATGACATTTGAAGAGAGACTGGAGAAACGTATGGTCCAACGGGAAAAAGCCGAGCAGAAGCGTCAAGCCGCCGAGATGCGAAGTGCCGAGCAGCAACTGGCAGGGCCGAAATATAGTCAGACGGGTGGGTCCCTTGTTAATAAATGTCATCCGTGGTCTATGGTAATTTTCTCCAAGGCAAAAAACGTGGCCCATATGGTATTGGAGGCATGTCGGAGCGCACAGCACGGGAAAAGCGCAAGAAACTCAAAGAAGACTACGAAAAAGGCTTGCTCAGCATTTCCGAGGTCGAATTTCAACGGCAGATGGCTGCCCTTACCCCACAGAACACTGCCCCATCCAATAAGCAGGCCACAATTACCGACATGTTCCGCAAACGAACTCGGCCTATCTCGATCTCATCTGATGATGAGGTAGAAATCTCCTCAGCTTCCCATGTTACTCCCGCTAAGCGCCATAAGGGCGACGGCAGCGAAGCTTCTTTAAACCACACCTCGACGGCGCTTCTCCCGACGAAGAGCTAGGAATGTACAATGTTGATGATGGTGGTAATGACAGCGACGAGGAGGATGAGAGACCAGTTGATTGTTGCATGAGGCGTTTACTCTCACATCAACCGGATTTTGCGGGGGAGAAATCTCAGCTAGAACTGGTTAGCATCTTGATTCTTACACTGAGATTGGTCGACTCACCATGAAATACACAGCTTATTGAGGCCGCTCCAGGCATGGTCTGCCATTTCCTGCCAAAATTCCATCCGGAGATGAACCCGATCGAATATTTTTGGGCCTGGATCAAGCGCTACTTTCGTGAGCGGTCAAATGGTCAGTGGCAAAAATCCAAAGACCTTGTTGAAGAAGCTCTCCGTGCCTGTCCACTGCCCACCATTCGAAGATTTTTTCGACGTGCAGATCGGTATGCCAGTGTCTATCGCCATGGAGTTACAGGACCTGTCGCCGAGTTTGCTGTTAAAAGGTACCGGTCTCACCGCGGAGTGCAGAAGCGAGAGATAGAAGTGGCGGAGGCAGAGTGGAAGAAGAAAGTGAAAATGGGTATCATATAGGCCATGTTCCTACACACAAAAAAAGCAGTCTTCCAACCTCATCTTTCCTATACACAAAAAAAAAAATTCCGCCCAAAATTTCGCCGTTTTGAACCCTAAATTAGGAGTACCTCCGATTCTTCTGAAATGAAGAATTTGCCTATAAACTACCCCCTAGTTCCTTCCAAATCTCAAATCTGGAAGGAATCTGATCAAAATTCCGGTGTGACATGAAGTTTTGGCTGCCACCATAGCCTGCGGCCACATGCAACTGACCCCTCGTCACATCAGTCACAGCCGTCTATATCGGGAGAAATGATGCTCGTAAATGAAAGATAAATGTATTTAGACACTTCAAGGGCCTAAATGCCAAAAGCGCCTGCAACATTTTGTACCCTTACATCACATGTGTGCTGAGAAAAATAACTGGCCCAAGAGGATTTGAACACGAAGACTACAGTTGCATTTGTCACAATGCATTAGGTCATAATGCATAATTGTCATAATGCATACACTTTTGTAGACTCGTAACCAGTCCCTACGTTGAGTAACAAGACACAGTAGTAGTGTGGAAGTTATTTGAGGCCAATCGGAGCAAAACTGAAAAAGAAAGAAAAAATATAAAGGTTACTCGAACGTAGGGACTGGGAGAACTTAGTAGGGGAAAGTGCCATTAGAAATGGCACGTGACAATAAAACTGACTTGGAAATTTTTCGACGTTAGGAATTTTTGACCGTTCCCAAATGAGATTCTGAGTAAGAGGAAAGTCACAGAAGTATTTGAGAAAAGGGTCCCTGTGCTCACATTGTCCCAAATTTCCTTTGCTATGTCGCAAAGAAGAGAATAGTTCAGGGTCGGCAGCCGGACCGAATTCATGTAACTGACCTCCAGTAATCCAGGCTGGCCGGCGGACGGCCGTATATCAAAATACCAAAATAAGACTGTCTTATTCACTGTGCAATGAAATCTGAGTTTTGACTGTTTCCAAAGAGACAAGGAATACATATAAACGTATCCACACCTTTTCTACGACTCCAAAACCTAATCGGCCGAGGCTGAAAATCCCGAACATCGAAATCTTTATAAGTCAGTTTTATTGTCACGTGCCGATTCTATTGACCATTTTGCGTACTAAGTTCTCCCAGTCTACGTTCGAGCAACGATTCCCGCTTGTTTTTTTTTTCGGTCAGTTTTCATCCGATCGCCTTTATTCTTTTTTAGTCATACTACTCTATCTTGTTGCTCAACGTAGAGACTGGATCCGAGTCTAACACTTTTGGTGTCCACCGACTCGGTGGGCGGGGATTTTATGCAATTTTGTCATAACACATATTGCATAAGGTTTGGGAGGGTCATTATGCATTTTTTTGGTTCGAATTTCGATCAGACCGGGCTTCCGGCGAGCCATTTTGGCGAATTGAACGCGATCACGGGTCAGGACTGCTCGGGAAGACTCGGCATCGCTGTCCCCAGATGGGGGTTGGACTGGAGAATTGTGTTTGACGCTATGATTACCAACAGGCGCAGTGAAAAAATGGAAAATAAAATAGAAACAGGGTAGGAAAATGAACTGTTTCAGGGTATGGTAGGGGACGTGACTTCGTGACAACTTTGATGCATCGAACTTGCAACCCTAATAGCAAGGTCAGATATTGTTCGAAAACTCTGTTAATGCATATTTGAGCAGCTATTGGTAGCTAGAAGACATTGTATGGGTCAAAAATTTAAAATCGTAAATCGATTTTTTGAGAGCCGATTTGGCGGGTTGGGTCACGTGGTGGGTCACGTGTAAGCCAAACAAGCACAACTTCCAGCCCTCGACCTCGCGAACAGGACTATGGCACGCCCCAAACGTTTCAACAGCTTCATTGTGACTTCAAGAACGAGCCGTATCTGCTCGAAAAGGTGCGTGGATTAGATCACAGATTGCTGAACTACCTGCTCAATCCGCCACAGTTGCGCCGCAGATTTGCTGCAGATTATCAAGGAGGTGGGCGACGAGTGTCATTTCCTCCCACCCAGAGCTCAATCCCATTGAGTATTTTGGGGGGTGGTGCAAGAATTATTTCCACGAGCAAAGCAACGGCAAGTTCGAGCATAGGAAGCGGATTCTCCAGGAAGCACTTGACATGTGCCCACTGATATCCATCTGTCGCTTCTTCCGACGAGTACATCAATATCTTGATATTTATCACCACGGCACAACAGGAGCTGTAGCTGAGTTTGCTGCCAAGATGTACAAAGTGTTGAAGTGGGGTTTGGTAGTGTTTGGTTCAGACGGGTCCGCCTTCCTTATTTGTACTCTGTCACATATTTAGTCATGGTGTGACAATGTGACAGGGCTTTTCGCCTTCCATCTGGTGCTATATCTGCCTTTTCGGCTTCCATCTGGTGATCTCATTGCAACAGGTTATGGGCCCCGTCTCAGAGTCTTCTATACCTCATATCATCTTCCTCTGCCTCTTTTCTTTCAAGAATCTGTCTGTCTTTGGGTGGATTCATCCTTTACCTTCTGGATAACCTCCTCTTGCGCTTTTCTGTCACGTCACACATCACGCGTCACAGATCACATGTCCCCTCCCTACATCACCTCTGCTCTTACGTCTGTGCTCACTGTCACTCTCGACTCATCCAACTGGGTGAAGTTTGGGAAGAATGTGAAAGTCTTCTTGCTGGGACTAGATGCTCTTTGGGTCCAGGATGGCACTGGGCCTGGCACAGATGCAGACAACATCACCCTTGATCGCATGCTTGTTCCGTACCTGTATGGAAAGGTCAGCGATGACTTTCAGCATCTAGTCGAAGACCAGGTCTCTGCTACTGAGGCTTGGAAAGCACTCAAGGGTCACTTCGAGAAGTCGAACATGACCAACCGTGTTGTTGCTCGTGCGGAGCTCAACGCCGTTCGGCATGATCCTTCTAAGGACATCACCGTCTATATCCGCGCTATGGCTGCTGCCGTATCGAGGCTCACTGCGATGGGTGTCGTTGTCGATGCGACTACCCATAAGGATCTCCTCCTTATCAACCTCGACTCATCCTTCAGTGCAGTTCGCACCGTCCTCCTCGCACGTGCAACTGAGCCTGCGCTGGAAGAAATCACCAGCCTACTCTCCGCCTCTGCTGCTGATCCTGGGATCAAGCAGGAGGATGACGGGATTTCGTCCATCGCCCTTGTCGCCCGTGGTTCTGCCCCCCGCCGTGTTGCTGCAGCTACCTCCTCTTCCCCCTTGACTGGCACCATCTCTGATGGCTTCCCTCTCGACTCACAGGGACATCGCTGGTGCGATCCTACCAATTTGGACTGTCATCGGTGCGGTCGTGCAGGCCATATTGCTTACAAATGCATGCATTCGATGCCTGCGTTTGTCAAGGATTGGATCAATTCCAATCTGCGCACTCCTCAGTCGCACGCTGCAGCTTTCGCTTCTGCCATCGACGCTGGTCTCGACGTGGATTCATTCTTGGGGTTGTGGGAGAAACACATGGGAGGTGGCTACGGCGATGTTTCTGGCCCTGGTCTTCCACCGATTCGCACCTAGTTGGGAGAGGATTGTAGAATTGGGTGGGAGTTGTCGCATTCGGTGGGAGTTGTGATGTTTTCTTTTTCTTCTGTGTTTGGCGTTCCGTCTGTCCCAGGTGGGAGTGTTGAAGTGGGTTTGGTAGTGTTTGGTTCAGACGGGTCCGCCTTCCTTATTTGTACTCTGTCACATATTTAGTCATGGTGTGACAATGTGACAGGGCTTTTCGCCTTCCATCTGGTGCTATATCTGCCTTTTCGGCTTCCATCTGGTGATCTCATTGCAACACAAAGAGCACCGGGGAGTTACCTCCCGGGATATTGAGCCCGCCAAGCAGCCGCATTTTTTTTTCTCGTATTTTAAACGGGCTCAAAACACATACTTGAAAAATTTTGCACCTGCCGAGATTTGGCGGGTTGGTCACGTGACTATATACCCAAAGTCCGAAACGTGAAATTTGAATAGAAACATGTTATTTTCCTGTCGTTTGCGCCTACTTTCGGCCCAAAATTTGCAAAATTGCGACTTGACATGAAGTCGCGTCCCTACCATAACAAACGACAAAGGAAGTGGTCCAATTCAAAACAGTGTGGTCCCTGGCACGGAGTTCATTCTCCAAGGTGCGAAGCTTGCGAGAAATCAGTGGCCCTGGCGTCCCTGGGATGGATCGCAGCACTGACCAGACAAAGAGAGACAGCGGCCAAGAAGAGCACAAAACGAATAGGAAACCAGCAAATAGAGAGCTGCAAGATTTGCGGGGAAAGTTAAACCGAGGGAGAACAGAGTCCTCGAACGACGCAGGGCAAGGAACTGAAAGGTGAGCAGGCCCTCGGAACGACCGAAAATACATACTTTTATCCCTCGAACGGTAATCAGCAACTGCAATGCGCAAAAAAGCAAACAACAGAGAGAAAATGTAGTGTTCTGCCGCACAGTCGAGAGGTTCACAGAAATAAGCCATTTTGCAGACTGAAGGTTCACCAAATGCACCTCTCTTTCCGGTCAGTGAAGGCTCGCTGGCTTTCTGGAGGAAGAATTACAGTCTAGGGCCACAGATGAGATGAGACATCCGCAAGACTCCTGTATTGCGCCGCATGAATCATGCAGCGCAGTGGATGAAATTGATACCAACCACTAGATGCCGGAGAAAGCCAAATAACCCCAGCACCGAGAATTGAAGGACGACACAGGGAAAGAGAGCGCGATAGATTATGGGCCGAGAACAGTCAAAATTTCTTGAAATACTGTGACAGGCGACGTTTCCCCAGTGCACGAGCGAGGGAAGCCAGTTTGACCAAACTTTCCGGCAAACCTGATGCATTGAAGGAGCGAGGCCCATATTGACGGCGAATTCCGGGAGCAGTTTTGAAAAACAGTGTAGAGGAACCTCCACAGTAGACGGTTCAAGCGTCAATAAACCCCAGCATTAATCCGAGAAGAGAACATTCCAATTCCAGGAAGTCTGAGGACGCGGGAAACGGGGGCAAATTTGTCCGAAGAGAAATCTGTCCCTGTCCTTATATCGAGGATCATCGGCGAGACTACGTGGCCCCCTCGGCACGATTGTGATTGAAATCTGGCTGCGGCGTAGGCAGCAGCAACTGCGTCCTGTCCAGAAGGAACTGCGCATAGGTCAGCTGTTGAGCCTCATGATGGGTTTTAAATGAAAATCTGGATACAGCCCCAGGCATGTTCAACTGAAAGCGGTCGAGTGCAGGCCTCTGCCATGATTGTTATCAGTGTTTCGCCGTCAATTGAATGTTTGACGTCAACCAAAGGAGAAAAACAGGGTCGCAAATGTGCTGATTAAAATATATGTAATGAAGGCGCGAAGGACGGGAACTGGCGCAAGGCGGGGGAAGAGGGTGAAGACGAGTCGGAGATATTTCGAGCGCAGATTGAGGCTGCGGCCCTCGATGACGAGAATTTTGGCGTGGAACATTACCACATGTAGAGTGGTCCAAGAAAATCCTGTCAGGACGGCACGGTCAACAGCACGGCCGTAACCCCACCCCATCGTCCTAAATGAAGTTTTTAGGTGCCCAAGTGTGTTCCACGGCGTCGATGTTCGAATCAATGAAAGTACACCCTCAGCAAGCCTTATTGATTCACTTCAAACTCCTCCGTCAAATGCTGTGATCAAGCTAAAATTTCAATCGCTGTGAGCTGGAAGAGCAAAAACACAGTTGTGCTGATTCTAATATGTAGTGAAGACCATATATGGTGTACTAGGAGCAAATTTACCCCTGATTACAAACCGAATAAGTGTTTCTGAGTCTGGGAAGAATTAGGCTGTGTTTCAAGGGACCGTCGGACGACCTAATAAATGCCTGACCGAACTGGCACGGCAACGGTTCGAGGGTGCCGTCGAACCGTCGCAACGGTCACGGGTGGCCTAGGGCGAGAGTTGAGGTGGTTCCACCGGGCTAGTCTGTGTCGATCAAAACTGGCACATAAGCACATTACCCGCTCTCGCCCAACAATATTAGTGGGAATTGTCCGATAGTTGAACGTTAAGCTTACAGGCTGTGGTTCAAGTTACTTAGTCTACAACTCAAATTTAACCATCTTCTTAGTCTCCCATAGTCAGACTCCACAAGTTTATGATAGTGGTATCTCACCACTCCCCGACAGCGTCGCCATAGACAATAGAACATCAATGTATCGCTCACCTGCACAATCATCTGTTCCATATTCCAATATGCATCGCCGCCTGGTTTGTTGTCCAGGTAAATCACCGTAGTTGACTTCGTAAATGCCAAACGGAGTCATTTCATCGGTTAAATCGAGGAGACCGTAGCGCTCGCATAAGAATGCAGAAATCATTATCAAGCGCCCCGGCCCTTCTTCTTCAGCACCTGCTCGTTGTCCTTGAGCCAGTAATGGTTATTTTGGTAGTCATTTGAATGAACTGTGGACTCATCGTGAACGATCACAACATGCTCGAGCTGATCGTCCCCGAATTCCCGCATTACTTCGGCCCATATCGGGCTCAGCGTATTGAGCGCGGAAAGGTTCGAAGGCCTCCAATTCGGCCAGATACTCCTTGTGGCGCTTCCTGACATCTTTCCGTTCGTGCCCATCCCAATAAACACCTTCACGATGTGTCTTGCGACGGTAACCGAGCTTCCAGAGCCAGCGTTGACATTGCCGGATAGATATGTTCTTCTTTTTGAGTGACAGTGACGGAAGTAACGTCTCGTTAACGTGCTGCTGCAATAATTTTGGATTGACCTGGGAATCATGTTAATCGTTATATTCAACCACTCGGATTTGAATCCTCACGGTCCCAGCTGCGAGTGTCCGAAGCCACCGCTGCAAACCCATGTAAAATCCTTCATCATCGAGGAGGCCATTATGTTTCTCTCGTTGACCTTGATGACTCGGTTTAAGAGCGCCGTTGCTCTCGAAAAAATGAGCTTGTGCACAGAGGACACGTCGGAATGCAAGACCACGGCCGTGGTTATTAGCAACACGCAAGGCCACTGCCAATCGTCCCATTCGGGGCATCCAGCGATAAAAATCTACAAGTGCAGCAAACAAGAGAGTGCTGCGAAAGTCTTTGGATTTACGAGCTCTCTTGAGGCCATCTGCAGCAAGGAAACCCAGTTCTTCAGGATCAAGCGGAGTCGCGTCCTCTAGAACCTCGATCCATTCGGCAATCTCATCAGCGGTGACAATAGAATCAACGGCAGCATCCCCTTCCTTCAAACGGGCGCCTTGTTCGAGCATCTCCGGGGACAGCTCAATTTTGTCCTCGAGTTCTGATTCCTCCGCTGAAGATGATTCCTCCTCTTCCTCGTGCAATTGGGCAGCAGATGACGACAAGGCGGTCGGTTCGTCGCCTTTATGACGCTTGGATGGGGCAGCAAGGGAGACCGAAGAGATTTCACTTTCGTCGGAGGAGATGGACATAGCCCTCGCGCGTTTATGAAACATATTGCTGATTGTTGGCTGGTTATTCGAGGGTGGCGTGCTATTCTGGTGTTTCAGGGCATCCATCTGGCGGTTAAATTCGTCTTCAGAAATGTGGAGCAAGCCCTTTCGATAGTCCTCCTTGAGTTTTTTGCGCTTCTCCTGTGATGTGCGCTTCGACATCCCTCCAATTTTATATGGGCCCCGCTTTTTGCCTTAAATAAAATAAGTATAACCCTAGGATTATGACCAGAAATGAACCTTTCTGATTGTCCATCGGACCTGCCAATCGCTGCTCAGCGCCCCGCATCTCCGCAATCCGACGCTTCGCCGCGGCTTTCTCCTTTCGGATGGCGCGCTTCTCGAGTCTCTCCTCGAATGTCATTGGACGTGGCAGCCTGTCCCACTCGGCATCGGATCCCTCCTCGGGCTCATCGTCGTCAGATTCCCATGCCAGAGGGTCTTCCTCTGAGTTGCCGTCGTCCTCAGCGGACATTGGTTCGGGGTTTGGAGGAAGTGTTTGGTTGGACATAAACAGGCCATCGGAGTCCCGCTGAGTTTGGATTGCCTTTTGACGGAGCCTTGGCATGGTGGAAGACGATGGCGGGTGCACAGGCGCAGCTGATGGCGCGGCACAGCCACCGGACCGGCTGATCCGCAATCAAAAGCGCGAAATCGGTGAGTGAAAAACAAAAATTGAAATTTTTGAAGTTCTGTTCCGATAGATCTTTAGATTGGTCTCTTACGGTACTAAATACGATGTTTCAAAATGTTTCGAAAAAAACTGAAGTCACAGTATCAGTTACCAAATCGGGACTCAGATTGGTCACGAAGTTCGGTCCGCAACCATACAGACGTAAGAGCAGAGAGGCAGAGAGGCCCTGGCCGAACGGCTTTGAAGGCTCGTCGGGGATGTGCACAGGGACGAGTTCCACCGTATCAGGCCGTGCCGCAGCCTTGGCAGCGGCCATCTCCTTGATGTATTCTTGCACGGTCAAATATTCTTCTCCAAGAATCTCGTCGGCTAGTTCGTCGTCCATTTCCTGGAAATGCTGACTAGAATTTTAGTCAGGGACATGATTTCTCGGTCCATACGAGCGCTACGCATTGGGGCATCTGGGCGCTCTTGCTCGTCGATGATTGCTTGAAGTTGTTCAGCATCGGACGGGCCTAACTCATCGGTATCGTCGAACTCTTTGTCCTCGTCTTCACCATGCACGTCATCGTCGTACCAGTGCTCGGCCTGTTATCCTTACCAATGTCCTGTTTGTTCCTCCATTGTCTCATAATCTGATATCTATTACCTACCTCACCAAACATCATGGCTATTGTGCCACATTTAATGGAGATCTTGTTTCATTCACCAGAAACAACAAACTCTTGTTTGAGGCAGATATCAATGAGAGGAACCAGGCATTTGTGAGAGAGGTCGAGATCCCCTCCTCTGGTTCAGCCCTGTTCACTTCTGGGACCTTGCCTATGGATTTGAACTTGTTTCATCGTCAACTTGGCCATCACTCTTATGCTGATACCAAAACCATCCTTAGCAAGAATCTCAAACCAGAAACCAGATCCCATCTGGATGTGTTGGATAAATGGCTTGCTCTTTTCCTGTGCACATGCTCTTTTATCACAGCTCTGAAATTACTCAAGGTCAATATCACAGGGAGCGGTTTGAAGTCGTCGGGAGGATGGAAATAGATACAAGTGAAGTCTAAATAATGTCGCCCTGTTGGATACGGCGTGCAATGTCTAGTGCACGCACCCAAACTACTCTGCGTACATTCATGTTGCGTGAGAATAAATCGACGGATGTGCTGAGATGTTCGTCATGAAGCTGAAGCTGAGTAAAGGGGCAGTCTGGCGGTTCGCATAGAACCTCAGAGAGGTTCGCGGGCGTACTGGCTGATGCGAAAGAGGATTGCTAGGGGTGCGCTCGTGGGGGTTATTTTCCAGCAGATGAGCAATAAGCTCCGGCTCATTGGTCACCTCCCAATCGACGCCGTACTCATTAATATCCTCGATTTCTTCTTCCTCGGGCGTAAAAAGATTGCGGGGACTGCGCTCACGCTGCCGGCAAATGGTGAGCTGGTGTGAGTTCCACGCTTCTGCCCAGTCTTGAGCATCACGGTTGATGGATGAAAGGAAAAGGTGGTGAAGAAGCCAGATATGGCCTGGACGAGTAGGGTTGAGACAGTGGTTGGCCTCGAGGTCCAGGAAAAATACCTTCCATTTCTTGCCAAACCCGTGTGTGACGTCGTACCAAAGACGCTCGATCTGGGTATTGTGAACACTTCTACATAGAAAAATAAATGCTGTTGAGGGCTGCGATGTAACAATTCCACGTACCTCCCCCAAATGAACGACCCACGGCCGGGGCCCCGTACCTCTTCCATATAAATGGCAATCTCGATGTCCTCGACGCCATGATCAGCGTGTATGCGACTTGGACAACCGTGTGTTTTTTTTTTTTTTTTTTGGGGATGTTTGTAGTAACTGCAAAGCGCTACCTTATCAAATCCCAGGTTTGTGCTTTTGTGACCAGTGGTCCCATTCTAATTCTTGTCTTAGATTGTTTCGTCACTCAAAGACAAGGTGGATATTGCGACGTTGACACGCGCTTGTATTGGTACATCTGAAAGGACGCCGGCGATGCGTCCTCACTGATTCAGACAGAAAGACAGGAACAGTGATCTAGATTGTCGTAGTGTAAATGAAAGACAAGATAGGAATACATGAAAAGAAATAATAACCTAGATTGTCGTAGTGTAAATGAAAGACAAGATGAAGAAGAACATGTGACATCAAAGGTTTAAATACTGGGATCAGCCATCATTGATGGTTAGTAATAATTGGACCGGGTTTCGTCCACTGCTGTAAGTGCCAGACTTACACTCTCCCCCACTTCAAAAAATTTGAATGGGTTACAACTCTTCTTCCTCTTCCTCCCACACATCGAGTGCAATTGTGTCCTGCATCTCTCGACCAGGGACCCACTCGTCAAATTCTGCACCATATCCTTCCCAGCGCACCAGGTATTGTTTTCCACGCCCACGTCTCCGTTCATCCAGTATCTTCTCAACTGTCCATTCAACTGCACCGTCAGGCGTAATGACTGGACCTGGTCGGGTTGGTTCACGAGTTGGGAAGAGTATTGGGTCATTAGGGATGTGACGTTTCAGTAGATGAGCATGGAATCCTGGGAACAGCTGAGGGTTGTTGGGAAGTTTCAAGGTGTATTCAGAGCGCTCTGGAAAGGCCTTGACAACTTCATATGGACCATCATCTCGAGGCATGAATTTGGCTACTCGTTTAGCTCCAGCCCGCTTGTAATCACGACGTCGATTCGTGGTGGAGAGCATAACTCGGTCACCAATTTGGTATACATCTTCAACTGCCCGGTGCATATTTGCCTGATAGGCCTGTCTGACTTTGGCAGCTGCCAAGCTGTCCTGAGCTGTTTGTACATCCAACTCAAGCTGTGTAATGAGTGAACGAGCATCCAACTCCTCTACAGTCTCTCCGCCAATGGCAGGTGCAAGAGCTGGAATAATCCGAGGTGAATGGCCAGATTTCAACTGGAATGGTGAAAATCCAGTAGATGCATTGAGTGAATTCATTATGGCAAAGCGAACTCGTGGTAGTGAGGCACACCATCCCTTCTGATTCCGGTCTACATGGTAGCGGATGGCCTGGACAACAGTTTTATTAGTGCGTTCACTGCCTCCATCTGTTTCTGGGTGGTAAGACGTAGACATCTTTAGCTTTACTCCAGTAAGCTTGTGTAAGGCTTCCCAGAGTTTGGATGTGAATGCCTTGTCTCGGTCAGAGATTAGGTTTTTCATTAACCCATTCTCACAGTACCACTCATTGAACAAGACCAGTGCAGTCTGTTCTGCGGTATCATCAGAGTGTACAGCGGCGATCTGTACATCTGCGCCCATAAGGTCGGTCATAGTAAGGATCATATCAAAACCCTCATCGGTCGGTAAGGGCCCAATGAAATCCAATGCGACATTTTCAAATCGGCCATCTGGGACTGGAAGTGGGTGTAGAGGGCCAACAGGTTTCTTTGTTCGACTTTTGTTCCGCTGGCAGTCAACACATGAGGGAATATAAGCATCCTCAAGATCACGCCTCATGTTGGGCCAATAGAATGAATTTCTCAGGGCAGCATAACTCTTGGTGAACCCGAAATGTCCAAGGGAGTCATGTGCAAGATGATAGAGAAGTTCTCGTACTGCAGGATCTTTAGGAATGACCAGTCGATCCCCAATATATACTAGGTTCTGGCCAAGGCTCCTGCGGACACCTGAGATGCTTCCAGCTTTGATACCAGCCTCAAGCTGCTTAGTGAATTCATCTGTATCATATGCGGCAGTGATCCGACGTAGAAATTCTTCATCAGCAGATATATTGAGAGTACCTGCGGCAGCAGCAGGAATTCGATCTCTCTGAGGTAGGTGGGTCTCTGATAGGAGTACCGCTGCAACTAGAGGTGTCATTTCTAAATTTTCATCCTCAAGGTTGGGCAGGCGAGACAGAGCATCTGCAACACAATTATCTTCTCCCTTGACGTAGTGGATTTCATAGTCAAAGTCAGCCATATACATGGACCATCGAGACTGCCGGCGAGACATATCCTTCTGAGCCTGAAAATATTCCAAGGTGCGGTGATCGGTCATAACTTTGAATTGGACATTGAGCAATGAGCTCCTCCATTTCTTCAGCGCCTTCACTATAGCAAGAAGTTCCCTTTCATGAACAGGATAATTCTTTTCTGCTGCATTCAACTGGTATGAGTCAAAGGCAACTGGACGAGCTGTTTCCCAAGTTTCTCCAAAGCTCAGGACAGCACCAGTGCGGCGATCACTGGCATCTGTGGTAACGTAGATGTTCTTTGTGGTATCCTCATAGTCAATAACGGTGAGACAGTCACGGCCAACCACGATATCCTTTATGGTCTGGAATGCTTGTTGGTGCATGTCAGTCCAAGTGGGAAAATATTTCTCTGCCTCTTTGGTTGTTAAAGGTGTGAGATGGGATGTATGTTCTGCCAGGTTGGGCAGGAAAGTTGCAATATAGCGAACTAGCCCAAGGAATCCTCGAACATCAGTAGCAGACCTCGGTTGCGGCCATTGTACAATTCGTTCCACCTTTCTGGGGTCTGCAAAGATTCCTTGGGCAGAGATAACATGCCCTAAGAAACTGATTTCTGTTGCAAAGAGTTGGGACTTGCGAGGATTACAATAGAGCTTGGCTTTGCGGAGTGCCTCAATAACAAGCTCAACATTTTGTGTATGTTCCTCAAGGGAATCAGACCAGATAATAATGTCATCCACATAGACATGGCAGATTTTCCCAATCAAGTGACGCAAGGCTTCTGTAACACGTCTCTGATGAGTTGAGGGAGCATTGCAACCTCCTTGAGGCATTACCAGCCACTCATATAGTCCCCATGGAGTTCGAACTGCAGTAAAATGGACATCGTCTGGATGGACCCGAGTCTGGAAGAAACTGTTTGTCATATCCATTTTGCCAAAGATTTTCCCTCTACCACAATCTGCGAGGATATCATCAATTCGTGGGAGGGGAAATGTATCTCGGATCGTATTCTTGTTCAGTACCCTGTAGTCATTGACCCAACGAGGATCAACAGAGGGATCTGGAACTCCTCCTGTATATTTTGGGACTACAAATGCAGGTGAAGAATATTCTGAAGAAGATGGACGCATCCGACCAGCAGCAAGATGATCATCGAGCATTCGTTTCCATGACTCCAGATTTTTCCGTGCAGGTTGGTATGTTTTACCCTTCACAGTGATTGAAGGGTTTTTCAGTCGGATACGGTGTAGTATATCACCAGGGAGATCAGCAGTATTATCTGGTAAACGGAGAGGGAAAACATCGGCATGCTTAGTTTTCAGACGGTTATCCTCATCTTTGAGAAGCTTCTGGAAGTCAAGCTCATCAATGCGATTTTTGACCTGTAACATAACACTGATAGGCAGGAGGTCGCTTGAGCCAAATGGAACAGGTTCAGATAACACATGCTTCCGCTTCGGCTTCTTTGGAGTGGGGGCTGGTGTAACCCATTCAGGTGCCCATTGACGAGGTGGATGAGTTGGATTATTGAGTAGATCAAAGCCAGTGCGCTTATCAACTGCAGTTCGGCATGCAGAGTCAATGAGAATATGTTCCCCAGATAGAAACGGCATTCCCAATATCAATGGTATACATAATCCAACATTAACCTTAGCTCTGATAACCCCAGAAGACCAATTCCCATCTGCTGATAACACCTTCAACTTCACAAATTCCCTGCAGCTCAATGGTGATTCCGATAATGATGAGAGATTATCCTCTTCAGCGGGAAGAGGAAATCGTCGAAGGCCAAGCTTTTGGACAAGCTTGTCGCTAATAACTATGGAGGGGCAACCAATATCCAGCAATGAGCGAACAGGAACAGGAAATTCAGAAACAGAAGGACCAGAAAGGGTGACATGGGCATAGAGATGGGGCACAGTCAAAGGGGGCAGAACACACCCATCACAGTCAGAATCAGACTCTTCATATTCTGCAGCAAGAATATTCTTGGAGGCGCGAGCAGCGGCAGCTGGCTCACGCTTCGCCTTGAGAGTCTTCCCACGGGCAGCAGCTTGGGCTATAGCATCTGCCTGTGTGAGGGTATGGTAGGTAGCGGCATCTGGGAAGTCACCGTCACAATTAAGTGTACGGTGCCCAATGTAAAATTTGCGGCAACGGCGACAGCCATCATGAAGATCAAGGAGAACCTTCTCTGCATCTGTCAGAGGTGGACATTTCAGAATGGTGTCCTTTGGAGGAGGTGCAGTAAGCCTCGATGCCAGAGATGGCTTCGGTGAGGAAAGGTGATCTGCTAAGGAGGGTTTCCCCTTTGGAGTCGATTTTGCAGGCTGAGCATTGATAAGCTCCTGCATGCGTCCAGTTTCGAATTTGAGACGATCATCACGTCCCTTGACCTCAGAGATCCAAGCATTGAGTTCTGTGGAGAGAACAGGCTCTGTATCAAGATCTGCCTGAAGAGTCTCTGTAAGGCCAGCATCAAGGATGTTCTTCAACTCTGGGTTGGCAATAGCGAAGGTTGGTGCAGCCTGTGAGAGAATAGCGTTGACATTCTGGATGTCGTATGCCCAGTCTGCGAACTTCTGGCCTATTGCCATCTTTGCACCTAGCACCTTGCGGCGCATCTTTCCTTCCCATCCCTTCTCCAAGACCAGAGATCCAAGCTCTGTGATATAGGCATCCAGCTTCAGAGCGTCTATGCGGGTCTGGCTAGCCATGTACCACTTCTCCAAGATAGGCTCGCGCATCTCGTCTGCTACAAAGCTAACCAAGTCATCAGCAGTACGCTCCTTGCAGTTCTTCAGATATTTCTGACAAGCACGGCGCCACAGATAGAGAATCTCGGGAGTGATAACACCAGCTTCCAGAATAGGGCAACGATCAGGCTTAAGATGAGTGATGGTTGCCAGCACAGGTTTGTTGATCGGAGCTGTCATGATGGAGCTGTCAATGTTGTTGTCAAAGTCGCTGTCACTGTCGTTGTCAAAGTCGCTGTCACTGTCGTTGTCAAAGTCGATGTCGTTGTCAAAGTCGATGTCGTTGTCACTGTCAGAAGTCGGATTTGACAGCGATGGAAGTGACAAGGATCCGTGGGGGACTGGGGTGGGCGCTGTGGTGACAGATGGGTGATTTCGAGCCCACTGCCTGGTGCGAAGGGGAGTAGGAGTGGATGGAGTGCGGCGAGACAGTGTGGAGGCTGCTTGGAGTGTGCTGAGACAGTGAGGAGGCTGTCCAAAGCACCAGTGGGTATGTGTTCGCTGTCAAAAAAAAAGTGAAAGGACGCCGGCGATGCGTCCTCACTGATTCAGACAGAAAGACAGGAACAGTGATCTAGATTGTCGTAGTGTAAATGAAAGACAAGATAGGAATACATGAAAAGAAATAATAACCTAGATTGTCGTAGTGTAAATGAAAGACAAGATGAAGAAGAACATGTGACATCAAAGGTTTAAATACTGGGATCAGCCATCATTGATGGTTAGTAATAATTGGACCGGGTTTCGTCCACTGCTGTAAGTGCCAGACTTACAACATCCCCGGCCGCGCCCACTGCCGCCGTCTATCAACGCATCGCACTTCTTGTAAGCATCACAGATCATTGTCAATATTCTTATTCTCATCATTTTTCAGCGCAGTATAGCCCTCGAGCTTAACAAGACGGGGAGTTCGACCCCCGATGGCGGGGATGAATCAAAAGACGAATCCAAGGACAAATTTTGGCCGGAGGTTGACAGCCAACTTGCGGTCACTCTGTGTGACAAATCTCGGAATGCATATTGCTCATAATGCATAGGGTTTTGGTGTCCACCGGCCTTATGCATTATGAGCTATCCAACTGTACACTGAAATCAGCAAGTGGGTAATTGAACAGAGCTTGCCATGTGGTACGGCCGAAACTGTCCATTATGAGCGTTTCAAGACCACCGGTATGGGCTGACCTGTGCAGGAGAGGTGCTCTGTGTCTAAAAAAGCATACCTTTCCATATATACATGATATGTCTACCAATGATGTACAAGGGTTCCACCAATCATCCAACAATGGT
This sequence comes from Mycena sp. CBHHK59/15, assembly GCA_029204085.1. Classification (NCBI taxonomy): domain Eukaryota; kingdom Fungi; phylum Basidiomycota; class Agaricomycetes; order Agaricales; family Mycenaceae; genus Mycena; species Mycena sp. CBHHK59/15. The sequence goes on along the minus strand of JARGXW010000436.1, from coordinate 27,347 downwards.
GGCACTAAAAAGGCAATTTGTCGAAAATACCACGAACAGCGTGTTCTGTGTCTTCCTTAATTTCTCCGTGACAAACCGACGCTCTTCTCGCACTCAGTGCAGCTGTTCTTCGAGTTTTTTTGAGTAGGCCTTGTAGTACTGCATTTCACACTCGAGAGACTGCTTTAATAGTCTCGCAGAGTTTCCCACTGTAAATATGAGTCCAAAATCAATGAAGCATACAGAGGACTCACTGCTTTTGTAAGGCTCTTGTGCGAGTTCCTCTGGGGTACACAAACTCGCGACCACCAGTTTATTGATGCGTATCTAATCACATGCAAGACAGCCATAGTGGTACCAGTGTTTTGTGGCATCCGACGGCCGAGGAAGGAGTTCGGGACGCTCGCCGGGCGCCCTGTTGGGCTGGGGTGATACCAAGAGTCCCGGAGGAGAAGCCCACACAGACGTGGCGTAGAGACCGAGAAATATATGACATTTTGGAACACATTGAATGAGGGATATCGAGGGGGGGGGAAGGAAATTATGCAATGGATGTTTTCGCTCGATGCGGCTTGATGCGGCTCGATCAAATTTGATGTATCTCGCTCTCGCTCTTTCTCGCTCGATCCGGCTCGACGCCTTTCTCACTGGGCATCACCAATGATGGCAAATCAAACAGCGCTCGGTTATACCGGGCAAGTCGTACCCGGTGACGGCGTGGAAGCGGCCGTTGCGGCGGCGATCAATCTGCCCGGGCTGTCGACCGATAAGGATAGATTGTTCCCGTGACGGATGCCGTGTTTGGTCACGCCAAGGTCACACGCCGTCATGTCTTGGTCTCTTCCACCATACTCTCCATCCGCCCAGGCTCCCTCTTATTCAGCTGAGCCTGCATCTAATGAGCTAGTCATGTGTGCACAACCATCCCGTGTTCGGACTGGTGCGCCGACTGGGGTTTACATCAAGAAATCCAACCACGGCACTGTGATACTCTGGGGCCAGGATGAAAATGCGGAGCTCCCAACTTATTGTCGTCAGGCATCCATCAGCGGTCTCGTACTTCTGGAAAGCTGCGAATCGGTGTCAGAAGTCACAATAGCGGCAGGTGGTGCTTTCCATCCAGCGTTCCGCTACTACATAGTACCCAGGTTAAAGGTGAACTAGACGTCATTCTTACAGAGGGCGCCTCGATCACCAGCATCGTGGTTCACGACCGCTACACTGTTTGGCCGTTCCCAAACTCTCAGACGTCGATATGCCCAAGCAGCATCCCATTTGCCGCCAGCCTTCCCGAAAAATTCCAGAACGGGGACAAAATGTATCCTTTGCCGCCATCATATAGTATCGCGCACACCAGTGTCCCCGGAACTTCCGTCAAATTATGCTACTCAGTCACCCTCATCGTGACCCGAATGCGTATGCGTAAATTTCGCTTGTCTGTGTCCAACACGTACGGTGCATCCTCACGTCCACATTCCCAACACTGACTATGCATCACTCACAGGATACAGGTTCCCTTTAATTATTGCCCAAGGACCCGTCCACACCACCCCATCCAGCCTTGCGTCGATGGGTTCCTGTGCGACGTCAAGTCCATGCCAGAGGAATGGCGCCAGATTGTAACCGAGATTCTGCCCCATCCTAAGTCCGCCCTCGCGCCCATTTATGCACAAGTAAGTCATCCTTTTCTCAACTCCTGTTGTCTGCCCTATATTTGAATCCCACAGCTATTCATTCCGGCGGCTAAGGTATACGGCATAAGCGACACGATACCATTCCACGTCCAGATCTATGGGCACGTTTCTTCCCTCTGCGAATTCCTTCCGAACAGCGACACGGACAAGATGTACATCGGGGGAAATATCATACGCCAGATTGTCTTTGACATACGCGACCGCGTATTTCACCGCAACGTCATCATCGGGGATGCCGAGTTCGTTTCCACTCCACCCGGTCCGTGGAGCAACCCGACGGACTCCGAGGCAAGCCTAGACTGGAAGGGAGAGGTTCACTGCAAGCCCGACGTTAGTGTCGGCTCCTTTGATTCGGGGACCATCAGAATTCAGGTACATACTTTGATGCACTGTACAGTGGCTCGATTTCACAAAGTTCACACCAATTTTTTAGGATTTTATTGTGATTGATATGCGACCACCTGGCAGCTCCAGATCACAGTTCCCAGCCACGCGACATGCACATCCAGTGAAACTTGTTACGGACTCATGGTCGCATTACTATGTCTCATAATCAAATTTTGCTCCGCCTCCGTTGTATTATTGAGGGAATGTGTGGTCCAGCGCGTAAGGTTCGCCATGAGGTAAGAAAGAGCGTCCGTTTTGCTCTGTTCTTCCTGTACCTCGTCGAAGACATCACGGACACGCTCGTGGTTATTAACCCAGCCAATCACCGCGGTTGTATCTTCAGCGGTCTGGGCGGCGATGGGGTTCACTTTGATATAATCAACAAGTATAAGCTGGCCCTGTGTCGCATTAATTAGCAGTCCGTGGGATGCATTTATAAAACTGACCTGATGTGCACAGCACACTAGTCCAATCAACCACGGCCGACGAATTATCAAGTTATTCCGGCCGCTCTGAGTTCCGCCATCGTTGTCAGAAACATATGAAACAACGACGCAGCCTGTCTCTTTCTCGACTTTGTCGATCTGAGCGCAAAATGACTGATACATTGATTCACCGTCCTTCTTTTTCCCCCGAGTATGGATAACATCTATCAAATATGACTTGCGCGCAGGTGAGTAGACTGTATATATTTCTCGTGTGCTCGTACCTTTCCACCCACAGATGCGTCAACTCCGGTTACGGAATATTTATCCTTCCAACCGTCCGAACTGCGTGTCAAAATGTCAAAACACGCCGTGAACTTGAAAACAGCATGATCGACTTACGTCAGCTGTGTCGCAGACATCGGGCTCTACCCGTTTCCGCCGACTCAGTGTTCCTGTGGATGCGCTGCGCCCGAACTTCATTTTTTTGCAGCTCGGGACATGGGCCTTGATCTCAGCTTTCAGTGCGTCTTATTCCTTTGTTTTGACTCAGTTATTGACTTCTTCTATTCACTTTAGGGCACTATTCTGGAAGAGACGGACGCGGAAAAGGCTGATCGAGTATCTACGCTAATACGAATGTCTCTCGCTCTCGGTCCAAATCCACGGACGACTGCCGTTGGACTGCCGCGCCTCTTTCTTACCCACCATCGCCACGTTGCAGAACTCCAAGTTCTACATATTCGTAGAGGGGGACGCTGTGCTGCAATTTATTCCAGTAGTCTGTTATACTTGCTACCTGTAGAATAGTCCATTCTGGAGATTTTGGTTGTTGAAAATTATTTTTTCTATGTAGTGGTGAGGAGTAATAAACTCTGAGATTTTTCTTCTTGCTTGTTGTTTCTACGTGCTTTACACACCGAATGGTACACTTTCGTAGAAATCGCGGCCGAGATTTGGCCAGTGGCTGTACAGCACCGCCACACAACACGTGATTTTTGCCGCCTTTTTTCGCCCGCAAATCCGGTCGTTTTTGGCCTCTCTACACGTCGTTTACACGCCGCTCACGCGACAACATGGCCCGACCATCCAAGCGCACCACACAGCTTCGTGCAAATGCTCAAAAGGCCACTCAATTCCGCAAAGTCACCATTGAGGAAGTCCCTGATGAAGAATCTGTTGCCGACCATACCACCTGCCACGCCAGCCATTCCCATGCACCTTCTGGTAATTCTGACACCCTTCACTGTGATTTTCCTCACTTCCCTCACTCTCCAATGGATTCCGACGCTGGGGAGAACTGGGACTTCGACTTCGGCAATGAGCTGCCGGATTTGGACTGTGACGACCGGGGATCGCGAGCTGGATCTGGACAAAGAGGTGGTCGAGGCACCCGAGCTCGTCGACGAGACTGCCCTTCAGAGCTTCGCAAAGTTCCTCAGTGAAGCCCAGGAGGCTGCTCGCCTTGCGGAGAGGCAGCGAGACAAAGCCTCAAAGCGGCCGAAACATTACTCCAAAAATTCCAAAAAAACTCAGTACCGGAACCGAGTGCGATCGAAGGAGATGGAGGCAAAGGGGTTCAATAGTGTCTTTGATTTCATGAAGGCAGTGAAGAAGAGAAAGGGCGAGGATGGAGGATCAGAGACAGTGATGGTAGATGACTCTTCGGATAACACCAGTGTCGATGAGAGAGAAGATGACCATGAGAGCGAACCAAAGGCCGCTGAAATAGACGTTGAGGTGAACCCTTATCTCTTCTCGCCTTCTTTATGTCTTTATTTATTTATTTTTCAGCCACTTCCGGATTGTCTGGATCCTGTCAACCTTGCACATGTCTGCCTGCGGGAACTCTTGGAAGGGCTCGAAGATCCTAGCCCCGAAAGCGGGGCTGATCGTGCATTGAACCAACTGAATTACACCGACTTCCCAGCTCTTCGACGCGCCGTTGCTGTCCTCACCGTCAAAAGCAAGGATAAGAAATTGGATGTTTTCTTCCGAGCCCGCATCACGGCGATGCTCGGGGCTCTGAATCTCTACCTCGACTCGGAGCCGTCATACAGCTGGCGGGAGGCCTCGATGATTGTCTCCAAGTCTCCGGGTCACGGATCGTATCGGGCTGCATCCCCAGACATGCAAACGAAATTGGAGGAGGCTGGAATACGCAAGCGTTCAATCTCCGTCTGGACTGCACAACGATGGCTCAAACAACTTGACTGGCGCTATGGCCACCGGAAAAATGGGATGTACATCGACGGTCATGAGCGCGAGGATGTGGTGGCGTATCGTGCAGCATTTGTGAAGCGTTTCCTGGAGGAGTACGAGCCAAGGATGTGGTCGTACGACAACGATGGGAACCCGATACAGCAACCAGAGGGCTTTGTTCTCCAAGGGAAGTACAAAGGTCAGCCCTTTCGGATTATTCTTGTCAGGAGAGAAAATCAAGGATCATTGCAGAAAGACAGAGCCGTTTTAGTGTCTTACAATGGACTTGGCAGGGTTTATTTTACCATGTCTGTGACTGACTGCCGCTAACTCCGCCTTGAAATCGTACAGTTTTTTATTTTATTTAAATTGCATGGATGAACAAAAACTCTTACCGTCGCCGGAAGAGAATAGAATAGAAGTACCTATGTGATTCCGCAATGAGGAAAGGACGAGAGACGGCGGAGAAAACTAACCAAGGGCACCCAACTGCATGTACGCATTGCAGAGGTTACTGAAACCCGAGATGAGCATTATATGGTTAAGGAATACACGGTACTTACTTTGCAACAGCGCGCGACAGGTCACTTTCATCAAAACCATAGCTCGTGGTCAAAACGTTTGGACGAGTTCCAGTTGCCTCGGAGATGAGCTTCGTGATGATATCCCTGTTCGGTGGTTCAGAGGATCGGTCCACATCGAGACAGAAAGACGTACAAGAAGCCATCAACACCGTCGGTGTTGGATTCTCCGACGGAGATGAAGGTTATGGGGACGCCCGTCGCGACACCGATGGTGTACTGTACAAGGGATCCTTTGAGAGAGTGGGGGAAAACAGGTGAATGGAGATCGTACCTGAGTGTCCAAGTTCTGAAAATGCGGGTTTAGTGAATGGATGTCGAAGATGAAGTGCTGTATCACACACCGCCTCGATACCGGCTTGAGATCTGGTCTGTGTGTTGACTCCACCGTCTAGGGTTTGGAGAGTGAAGGTCGTAGACGAGCTGATGTCGGTCCGGAAGTTGGTCAGGAACTCCTGTAATCCTTGTCAACTCGTGTGCGAGGAGAATTCCGACCAATACATGCCTTCAAGTCCGCAGAGTTCGCCCATTGCTGAGGGGCAGGGTCAGAAAGGAACACGCAGTTAAATATTGTCACATACCAAAATGAATCCAGAAACCCCGAGCTTGTTTGATGACTGGGTCGCCGCCGTGGTAGGGATGTTGTAAATTGCCTAATGCGCGAATTAGCTCGTACCATGAAGGAAGCTGTTGTGCCACACCTGCAAGCACGAGGGGTGATTGTGGAACCACAGGATGCGGGAACTGCGTCAGACACAGGTGCAGCAGCAGGAGCGACAGTCTTCTTCTTCACGGCCGTGAATTTGGGGCGCGACGCCATGGGGCGGGTGAAACTCGTCGTCGGGTGGAAGAAGTCGATGTGCTCCTTAAGGACGGCGGGGATGGAATATTCGAGCGTTCGGATGCTGGTCGCGCCCGTCTCGACGTGGGTGAACACGGAGAAATCCGTGGCAAGAAGGCTGTTCGCCTTGGCGACGGGGATGGTGATCTCGAGCATGTCGCCGGCGGGTGTGACAGACTTTGAGGAGATGCTGTTCTCGGAGAGCCATTCCGTGACGGCGGTAAGAGTGTCATCCGTCGGTTTGACGAATGTGGCAACCTAGAGCCCTTCAGTAGCAATAATATTGAGATGACAAAAACAGGGACATACCTCTTCTGCCGTCAGATGCTGGCCGTAGACTGGTTGAATGGGATGACACGAGGAATGAATATACCAAAAGCGAAGCGAGATGAACGACACGTACGGGCGCTGGCCGGGTCGCTGACCTCATACAGACGAGTCTCGAGACCCGCGATGTTGTTCTGCTTCAACGCGATCCGCAACGTGATCTCCTTCACCGCCGGAGCGATGCCAGAGTTCACGAAACCTCGGGCAGGCTCGTCTCGGGTTTCGTGAACAACCATAGACCTGCGGTCCATCGGTTTCGCGGAAGCGAGGAGGAGTAGAGACGCGATCAAGGTGGCTGCGAGGACCATCGTAGAGCTCGAGTACCAGCGATGGGTACACAAACATCGGATGCATGAAATGGATATTTATGTGTGCCCGAGAGCGCTGGGAAAGTGATCGATGCATGGAAGAGAAGGATGGTACGGACTGCTCTGATTCACTTTGAGGTCAGTTGGTGCTGCACTGGCAGGTCGAGAAGGGGTTGGAAGGATGTAGAGCTTCTGTGACAGTTGTATCAGTATCACTCCCGACCTTAGAGGAGAGTGTAGTATGGTGGCGGACGGAACTTCGTGACAAGTTTCAGTCCCGATTTGGTAAATGTAACTACTCCTTGAGGTTTCAACCCAGTATTCCGCAAACGTGGAATTAGGGCCGCAATAGACCCCCTATCATCCTGTCGGAGTAGAACTTGAGAAAGTACATTTCATGTTTTTCTCGGGGTGATTTCGCGTTTTTGATTGCGGATCACCGGTCCGGTGGCTGTGCTGCACTACGCGCCGCCTCGGCGCGACGGGACCAGTGGCCGAGTTTGCAGTGAAGAAAGGCCCCGTGAAGCTCCAGCCAAGGGTTGTCCGGAAAATAAGCTGTTTGAGAGCGAAATTTGGGGATTTCCTTGTCCGGATATAAGCTTTTCGAGGCCAAAATCCGCGAACCCTTGTCCGGAATTAAGCTTTTTGAGGCGACTTTTTGAGATTTTGGATGGCGGAAGGCTCCGGGAGGTGCCGAAAATTTGGTACAATTGTGTGGATGTAAGCATCGGCATCTCGGCACTCCAAGACCCTTGTCCGATATAAGCTTTTTCAGGCCAGAAACTGCACAAAACATAAGCTTTTTGAGGCCAAAATTGAAAGTTTTACCCGGACAACCCTTGGCTGGAGCTTCACGGGGCCTGTGAAGAAGTACCGCTCGCACCGTGGGGTTCAGCGGCGCGAATTGGATGTGGTGATTGCAGAGTGGAAGAAAAAGTCGAAGTTGGGAACTCTATAGTGTACGAACATCCCTGTTTCGACTCTAATTTTTTTCGTTTTCTGGCCGAAGATTTCGCGTTTTTTTTTCCCACGCTCAGCCCACCTCCGTTTCCTCTGAAACGAAAATTTCACCACTAAAGTAGATCATTCTGATGCTGAATCTGCAATCTAGAAGCAATTCGGTGGGAACTCCGGCTTGTCATGAAGTTCCGTCCGCCACCATACAAGTCGTATATTGCGGAATCGGAGGTACAGGGCGTTCCGAGAGGGAAGTCAGAACCGATTTGTCAAGTTTGGAAATGAGTGGATATGTGGGTCTCGGAAGCAGAGACTTGGAGTCCTCCTGTAGTAGCGGCAAGTGTGGTGGAAGATTACGGGGCGTAAAGGCATTACAAGTGGATACAAGCGGGTGAATGCGCGAGCTATCGGCAAGTCGAGAAGGGCAAAAACTAGCTAAGTGGGTTTGCTGAAGGTTGCAGTGATCGCAATCAGCCTGTGGGTGATTTAATGGGGCCCAAGCACTATCGGGTGGGGGCTTCGGCCACATTCCAGACTGCTCTTTTAGAAATGCATCCTGAAAGTGTGTCTTTGCTGCGGAGGCAGGCACCGATTCGTCGTATAGGTCTCTGACTGCTCGGTTAATCCATTCCGTAGCGCTTTCCTCCTTATATGGGTGCTGGGACTCGTTAGCTAGTTTTGACACGAAGCCGTCTTTGCATACCTGACTGCGCGATTCTTCTGCTAATACCATAAGATCTGTCTTGGCGAGTTCCGAGATTTGTAGGTTGAGAGTCGATTTAGCCGGACACAACACCTCGTGGTGTGAGGGGTGCATACTGCTGACGCTTCGGGTTGCTTGCTTCCGAGAGTCGCCGTGCTTCGGGGACTGCACATTAAGATAGTCAAGGATTTTATTAATAAATTGCGAATTCCATTTTTGTGGAGGAAATACCTGACTGTCCGGAATCTGTGTAAGCGCAACTTGTGCTGCAGGGATTAAAGTAGGCCTGCAGATTGGTGGCTGTTTAACAGCTACTGACCAAGTCACCGGTGCAACTACATTGGAAGTAAATTTGGTACGAGGCTCCAATTGAAGAAATAGAGAGAAAGAAATCGGAGGGCAGACTAAATAATGAGATGCGGAGTGCCGAGATGCGTCTAGGAGGACAGATGGATAGCCAGAAGGGTGAGTCTTTTTTTTCGTGTTGGATCCGGCTTATTTTATTGTTCTCAGGAAAGAAAAGAGGTTCATACAATGTTGGTGGCCCCTCCAAGCGAAGCATTCAAGAAAAGTCGAAGAAACTCCGGGATGACTTCAATAATGGAGTTCTCAACATTTCTGCGACTGAACTTGACCGCCAAATCAAAGCCCTAAAAGCGCAGGGATCCGGATCACAGTCTGCTGGGAAGCAACAAGATCTAGCCAGCATGTTCTTCAAGTCCGCGGCCAAGCGCCCTCGCACCGTTTCCATCTCTTCTGATGACATCGAGATCATTTCCCCGCCTGTCGATCCCCAATTCCCGCCGTCTAAACAAGCTAAAACCCATGATCCTTCACCTGATACATCAGCATCTGTCCCTTCCTCATCTGCACTCGACCCTGCTCACGGAGAAGCGGAATTCACGGCTGAGTCCGAGCTTCTGGAAGATCTGGAGGTTCCGCCCGAGCAGCTCGAGAAGGACGCCAGATCGCGCGAAGGAGATGCGGCTGTTGACTCAATTGTTGCTGCCGACGATATTGCAGACTGGGTGGACACGGTCTTGGATGATGCTGCTTCTAAAGGGCCCGCTGAGCTTGAAGCTTTGGCAGTCGCGTCCCTTAAAACCGCGCGCAAAGAGCGGAATTATCGCAACACTGTTCTGTTTGCAGCTCTGGCGGATTTTTACCGCTGGTTGCCTCGGATGGGACGTCTCAGAGCTGCATTAAGAGTCGCAAAAAATCATGGCCGTGGCCCTGCATTTCGGCGCGTGCTCTGTGCACAGGCTCGGTTTTTTGAAGCGACGTAAAGCTTATCTCGCTGAGCTCCAAGCATTCGAGCATCTCAGGGCGGTCTATTTGGCGCCCCAAATCGTCCTCGTAATGGAGGTATGGCACCCGGAGCGTGTGAACAGTGGACTTGAAGCTGTGAAATATTCCTACAGTCTAGGCCTTATATATCTGTGTGCTCTATCCTCCAGCGAGTGAACCAATTGTCAATATTCTGACTTTGAAGTGTTTTCGAGAGATTACACGCCTCAGATCAGCTCTGTGCATCCCCGTCCGGCGACGCGACACGTCCCAATGTGATCACAAGCGTGGTCACGTGCCCGGAATCGTTGTGATCGAGTTGTCTCGCGGTGCTGTACAGGGAGTACAAGAGCAAATCCGAGCCGTGGGACTCCTCCAGGACACTCAATAGAATGATAATGGGTAGTTTCTTAGCTCATTCAATCATAGATCACACAAATACACGGAGCCTGAGCTGTACCTATATTCTGCTTGTTCAAGTCCACTATTCACGCGCTCCGGGTGCCATGCCTCAATTACGAGAATGGTGTGCCCTCCGCCATCCAAACAATTGCTTTTAGAGCCATACAACATCCCACACAACCTTCAAATCACGACACTAGAGATGATCTCCGCAAAACACGCAAAATAATATACTATAATTACTACCGGCGGTATGGAAAGATCCTGAGGACGTCATGCCCTGCGGAATTGTCGTGTGATTCTGCTCATATAGTTTTCAGAAACGTACGTTGAGAATTGAGGTCAGAACAGCTGTTCTGGCTGAAATGATCAAAAACAGCTCAAAAAGGAAAAAAAATCGGCCGCGCCTTAAGTTCCGCAAAGAGCTGTAATGGCTCTAATTCCAACGTACTCATGAAGAGCGAGGAGTAGCAAGACGGCGACTCCCGGTTCTGAGCGGAGAGCCCTAAAGAAGATATGTATAAGGGAACGGTACGGCGTACGATAATACATATCTCGCAAATAAATCAGGTTATGAGTGTGTGTAGTTGCAGCAAGCATGGACTTGCAGGCCGATGGTAAGGCAGGACAGGTGGTTAAAACCCATCGTGACCTGGTCGGAGTTCTCCCCTTCCAGGTAGGGATGGACACGGGTACGGGTTCGGGTATAAATTAGTCAACCCGGACCCGAACCCGGAAAACCCGAACCCGAACCCGCGGGTCCACGGTGTCGAAGTTAGGCAAACACCGAGTCATCACCGAGATGCCCGAGCCATCACCGAGGTGCTGACTAACCCCGACTGTGATGCGCCGAGTGCTCGAAGGCGCCCGAACATTCCGCTCCACATTTCTTACTAAACTTTATTATTCATCCTGGAGCAGAACTTTCTAGATTACATTTCTGTAGAATATAAATACTTGAAGTTTTAGCGTAGAAAAACATTGAATTCTAATTCTTTCACCAGTACATTCTCATCAGGTTATGGGCCCCGCCCGCCTGAACTAAATCACGAATAATCTCACCAGCTCTACTCGCTCTCCACTCTTACCTCACAAACCCACACATCCTTGGAACTCGCTACGATGTCGGACAGCAATTCTGCATACCGCATCAAACAGCTCGTGGGCGCCCAGGGCTATTCAGCATGGAGCACCAAGATGATTGACATCCAGACCGACCAGGATATGGAGGACTACGTAATCGGCTCAAAGACTAAGGCGCCGGTTGTTCGAGACGAGGCAGATGCATCAGAGAATGCCGCATTGGCGGAATGGAAGAAGAAGCAGCGGAAAGCTCTCTCCGCTATCCGGCTACGTGTAGCCGAAGGACCCATGGCGTACATTCAAAACGCCACCACCGCTGTCGACACTTGGAATAAGCTCGAGCGGATGTATCAGCCCAAGGGGGCTATCTCCATCATTCGACTCCGCCGACAGCTCTTCCGCGCAACATGCGAAGAGGGCGAGGACGTCGAAGAACACATACGGAAACTCACCCAGGTTCGGAGCACGCTCGAGGGATATGGCAGCGCCATCGAAGAATCGGAATTTGCCATTACCATCCTTACTTCGCTGCCAGAATCATGGGATAACTGGGTTGGCGGCATTGACCTCGCTACCGTCAAGGAGTCCGAGGACATCATTGCCCGCATCCTCCAACAAGCCGGACGCCCCCACGCCAAGCCTGATGCTGACGATATGGCTCTACCGGCCTTCGGCAGCAAGGGCAGAGGGGGACAATACCAGCAGTCACCCCAGCGTATGGTGGCGGACAGAACTTCATGACAAACCGGAGTTTCGCCCGTTTCATTCCAATATTTGAGATTTGGAATCGGAATGGGGTGGTTTAGTGGTAAAATTTTCCTTTCAGAAAAAACGGAGGTGGTCGTGAGCGTGGGAAAAAGCGCGAAATGTGAGTTGGAAAAGTGAAACTTTTGGATGTCGGAAACATGTTCACTGTTGGAGAACAAGCATACAAGTACCACCTGTGTGCCTCCATCGCTGCTTACAGACTTTGGCAAAGACTCTAGGGACGCTGAACTCCAAAGAGACTGCTGACAGGTTCCCAAAGAAGTAATTAGCGGTGCCGCACAGCCACCGGTCCGGCTGATCCGCAATCAAAAGCGCGAAATTGAACTGGGAAAAACATAAATTATGTTTTTACAAGTTTTGGCCCGGCAGATATGTGGAGTAGGTTCTTCTGGTGCCATTTATGCTACTTTCATGACTTTCTGAGAAAAACTGTGTTGTCAGTAATGATTACCAAATTGGACCTTGGACTTGTCACGAAGTTCGGTCCGCCACCATAACAACAGCTGCTTCAATTGCGGACGTCCCGGCCATCACTCGCATGAATGCCGTGACAAGAAGAATGGAAGGACGTACACGGAGGAGGAAAAGCGGCGAAACTACGAGCGCTCCCAGCGTAATAAAAAACACAGTGGCAGCAGATCTTCGAAGGCAAATGTAGCCGAGGAACAAGCCGAGTCGGACATAGTGTTCGTGGCTGGCGAACCTCGCACCCTTACGAAGGACTCGTGGCTTCTCGGTAGCGCTGCCAGTGTTCACATCACCAACAATAAATCAATTTTCCACTCGTATACACCGTTGGAAAACCACAACATTGTCGGCATTGGAAGTAAACCAGCAGAGGGTCAGGGCACAGTGAAACTCCAGTTAAAATTGGATTCACGGCTTACTACGGTGACGCTACAACGCGTGCTGTATCTACCTTCGTCGCCATACAACCTCATCTCACTCGGGAAATTCCATCGCGCCGGACATAAACTCGTGTTCCCCATCAATTCCCTCGATGTCGAGATTGTCTCCAAAGGGGGAGTCAGACTCGCACACTGCCGAAATATTGGTGATGTCTATCCAGTCGGAAATGTCAAACCACTCGCACCTGGACAGCCCATGGCAGCTGGAACTTCACTCGCCTTTGCTGCTACACCGGAACGCACACTTGATGCATGGCATCGCATCTTTGGACACCTCAGCCCGCCTGCCGTTAAACAATTAGTCGACAAACACATGGTCACGGGGATGAAAATTTCCGGTTCACACGACGTCGAACAATGTGCTATTTGCATCCAAGCGAAACAGCATGTCGAGCCCTTTCCAAAAGAGGCTCAACGCGAGTTCACGGAGATCGGTGATATGACCTTCACGGACGTATGGGGACCAGCACGCACGCACAGCATACGCGGTGAACGCTACTTCATCTCGTTCACGGACGGCGCAAAGCGGCACCGAAAGGTTGTTATGATGAAAAAGAAGTCAGAAGTCGAGACTCACATCATGAACTATATTGAGTTCATACTCACACAGTCTGGGAAGCGCTGCAAGGCCTTCAGATTCGATCGCGGAGGCGAATACATCTCGAAGGAGCTATGTGGGAAATTAGAGGCGAAGGGAATGAAGGTCGAAATGACGGCGCCATACTCACCACAGCAAAATGGTGTATCAGAACGTCTCAACCGCACCATTCTAGAACGTGCACGTGCCATGCTTGTTGCGCACAACCTTCCCCACTTCCTATGGCCCGAAGCGGTCAGCTACGCGACATACATCATTAATCGCTCTCCCACGACGTCACTCACCGGCAATATTACACCGTACGAGGCATTCTGGGGCACTAAGCCTGACGTCTCCATGCTACAGGAATTTGGCATGGAGTGCTGGGTCCTGACACAGGGTCAGTTACAGTCCAAACTCGCACCCAAATCCAAGCCGTACCGTTTTGTCGGCATCTCGGAAGACTCACGCGCATGGAGGTATCACGTCCCAAAGACGCGCAAAGTCTTGGCATCAAGAAATGTTGTATTCCAGACAGCCGACGGGGACTACACAACACAACCAGCAGTTCCAACTGACCCGATTCAGCTCGAGGGGGAGAAGGATACACAGAGCGAGCCTACATCGAATCAGACCCCCATTCAGTCCAGACCAGCAGACGCAGCAGCAGCAGAACAGCCATCAGATGAGCCCATTACTCCCACGGCAGACACCGTACCCGCACCTACACCAAAATCTCGCAATATCTTGCAGATGCCACCGCGCGCACCTCGCGAATCCAGAGCCGCCGCACAAGGTCCAAAGGTGTATAATGACACCACATATTGGCGCGAGCTCCGTAACCCCAACAATCAATCCGCTGGTTCTTATTTCCACCTATGGTCTTATAGTCTAGTTGGTTATGATGTGTTTGTTTTATTTTGAGTGTTTTCAGGATGGCATGAGTTCGAATCCCGCAAGTCACAATTTAATGAATCACCATATGTAGTAGTTATCTATCTGCAAGTATACCTTGGTTTGTCTATTCTGTTGTGCACATGTCTATTCCTGCAGTAATCCTAGTATTAGTTGTTTGCTTCATTCTATTACAATGCCTACTCCTTGCTAGGACTAGATACAGGAAGCTACTGAGCATGTATGCTAAGGCTACTGAGAACTACCAGCAGCTACCATAGTCACATGAGAGAGCTACCAGAACATGGCAGAGGGCTACCAGAAGCCTCATACAGGGGGACTTGACTACCGTGGTACTCAAGCTACCAGGGCTACTTACTGCTACTGAACAATGTGAGTTTTTCCTGATGCATGAAAGCCAGTGCGACAGTGTGAAATGCACTGGCAATCAAACCGAACCAAATACTGCTTGATTCCAGCTTGATTATCTCTCTCTCTCTGTACAACCAAAAGCCTGAGATCTTGCATGAGGGGGATTATAGCCTTGGCATGGTGAGTTTCTTTGTACCGTCCTCTGCGCACACCTCCCACATGCTGTGCGGTTTACCTACACGTGCCAGCTTGCTCCACCACGAATCCGGCCACCCACCTTACTACAATGCTTACACTACATCCATGCCGATGGTGTCTGGCTTCATTGTACATACACTAGTTCTAGAATGCAATACAACTACTTTACGACTCCTATATTTTATTATCAGAGGTATTTAAAAGCGGGCCTTCAGAATACGCACCATGATGTCCTTTATCACCTGTCCGAGACGCTGTGTCTCGATCCCCAGTGGAAATGGAAAGCAGCGTGGGTCATCTACATTGGCCCCAGAAACCCATGGTAAAGATGAGAGTTGTGCATGCGCAAAAGCCTCCAAAGTGTCAGTGGGGCTTGCACCCACCGCATACCGCTCCTGCCACCGCTGCACCTTGCATAGAAGATGCTCAACAAATATTGGTCCGAAACCCAAAAATTGCTTGTCTTCGTTGCTGAGGAACCGGTCACAGTGGTCGTAAAAGACTTGGAACGCCACCCGTGTGCCGACTGGGTCTGAGGCAGTGATATTGAACCCCAGAAGGACCAGTCCTTTGAACGCGCCGAGCGTTGTGTTGTCTGCGATCCATGCACCCATTTCGGCTGCAGTGGGCTCAACACAGATCCCTAGAAATACAAGGTTGTTGGCGAGCTGTAGTGTTGTCAGCCCATTGCCTTTGACCCCATTAATACCGAAAGACTGGATCAAGTCCACACCTTCCAGCCACGAGTGGCGGGGGCCCAAGTACTCCGCTGGATTCTTGCCAAACAAAGGACCAAGCCATTTTTTCCATGGCTCTTGCACAATCTTCTGTGAAAAACACGGATTGAATTTTTGAGGGAGGGAGCGAGTTTTGCCACCGCTGTTGCGGATAGTCGGAGTGAGGCTGAGTTCGTTGGAAGCCTGGCCCCAGACATTTGGATCATCAAGTACCATATACTCAGTGAGCTGTTTCAGCGCCGGTGCAGAGGTTTTTGGGTGACTGAGCAAGTACTGGGTCTTAATTGCTGCATTCGACTCCTGAGCCTCTTCAAAATGGCTGATGCATGTTGCAGCGTTATCGAAGAAGAAAGGGTGCTGATCCAGAAACTTCGAGGTAGAGAATCCCTGCCCCGTCAACATCCACGCCAGCAAATTGGACATGCCGACTGCTGTGGTGGCTTTGTATCCGGGGATATGTTTCCGAAGCAAGGCGAGGTTGACGGATGCGGCGCGAGCAGGATTGACATGATCAAGATTGGCTCGGGATGGCATCCTGGTCAACGAGTTTTTCCCTTCCAATATCCTCCGTAGCCGCACAAAGACGGGCAGAGACTTGCGCATCTGACTGAGTGCTTCACAGAGAATGACAGCTGGAATGGCAAACAAAGCGGCCGAGTACTGGGATCCACCAGTTGGTCCGGCATTATGCTCACCACCGGGATACGCTTCAGATTCAAGCGAGCACCATTCTTCCTTGGAGGAGCTGGCCGCTGCTCTGGAGGGAGAGCGTGAGGATCCTCAACCTGTTCGTCAGACATTACTTGTCGATTCTGCAGCTCAAGGGTCCGGTGGTGTACGAGGTGGGCCATCTCGTTCGCATAGAACGGAATGTCAGGATCAAGCTCCACAATTGTCGCCAGTCTATCATGAAGTGACTCGACTTAAATACAAGGCCCTAGTCCGTGAGCTCGGCTAGAGGGATATTGAAGGGCCAAGGGACTATGGTGTAACTACAGTAGTGCGTGTACACCGGGAAAATTCCTGGAACCGGCGTTCATGATTGGACCGGCCGTGTAATCCTACCTACCTACCTACCTACCACCAGCATATGGGTTATATGCAATTCAGTTCTGACTCATAGATACGAGACTTGAATATATTTAGTCTGTTCTTTAGTTGCGACCAACCATCAATTATATCTTCCCATAGGTTATGGGTCCCGCACCCAACATCTAAAGAAACCCTTACCACTTTGATCATCCTCACACCGCACCTGCTTGACCCGAAATATTTTCATTGAAATAAATCTATCCATCCACAATGTCGTCCACAACATCTACCAAACTCGGTGACGACTTCTTGCGTATCCCCAAGCTCGAAGTCACTGGCAAGAATTGGGTCATCTACAAAGACCGGTTCATCTGGGCTGTTGATGCTCGAGGCTTTGCGGAGCACCTCGACGCAAATGCAGCGCCACCGGTCGATCCAAATCTCGCAATCCGAATGGCCGGAACCGCAGCCCGAGTACCAGTAGTATTGACTGCAGCACAAAGGGTACTGGATGTGGAGTGGAAGAAAGAACTAAAAATATGGCAGCAGGGCGAGGCGATTGTCAAGCAACAGATCGCCGGAACCTTTGCAAAGGGCAAGGAGATTTGGGAGAAATCCAAAGGCCTTTACAAAGCCCCCCCAAAGCCCTTTAGCCTCAAAGCCCTTTGGCCTTTGGGCGAACACTGCGAGTCGGATACGGTTTGCCGGAGAGACTCGCGTTCAATTCTCTCAGAGTCAATATTTTTTGTATTTTGGTGTTTACTATTGATGGCATACTACCAGCCATGGATCAGCATGCCAGAGAGTTGAGAGACATCTGCATCTGGAAAGATCACCGAGTACAGTCAAGCTGAGGCACTGAAAGCGGTGAGGCTCGAAGCTATTGCTTGTGATGCCACCGGAGCGGTAGCAGCTGCACCGGATGCACCAGCCCCTGGGAAGCTCCACCGATGGGTTGTCCGAAATTTTGGGTTTTTGAGGGCGAAAAAAGGTCATTTCCTTGTCTGAACTCTGGGTTTTTGAGGCTGAAAATCGTTCAATCCTTGTCTGAAATTTAGGTTTTTGAGGGTTCTGGGTCAACAATTTCGACCAGAACATCGAACTTCTGCAGATTTGGAAGGCTAAATTCAAGATGAACACACAGTTCACAGGAAAGATTGTCTAGCCGCTCTGGACCTGAAAATCACTCGAACATCACGCTTTTAGGCACAATTTCGTATGGCTGCGGGTTACCGTTGAAACGGTGGACTTGGGTGCAGACTTCAACTCAGCGAGTGCTAGCGAGCAGAACTCAACCAACACAAACCGACTCAAAACTCAAAATATCCACTAACTCCAACTTCAAGTATACTCCGTGTGTGTGTTCGGGGGAAGTAAGGAAAGATATAAATCGTCCTTCAAGAGTGGGGCAAGTCAATTCAATTCAGTGGGAACACAGGCTAATTCAAATAGCTGAGTGTGTCTCGTTTCGAGGTGCTCCAAATGTGAACACTGTCATTCCTACAAATGATTTCTGTGAATCTTCGAGTCTGCATTCCCATGCCGTGTAATTTACCTACCTACCTACCCTTGGTGTAGATCACCGAGTTGCGCTTTCGATTTTGCGAAAGATGGCCCCCTTTTATCAGAATATACTTACTGGCACGAAGAATGTCAGTGTGCTTCGTGCAGATTTTATTGCCCATCGGTGTACAAATGTGTGTCTTATTCTCAAGTCTGAAGCCGTGTCTGTGTATTTGTGTGATCTATGATTGAATGAGCTGAGAAACTACCCATTATCATTCTATTGAGTGTCCTGGAGGAGTCTCACGGCTCGGATTTGCTCTTGTACTCCCTGTACAGCACCGCGAGACAACTCGATCACAATGATTCCGGGCACGTGACCACGCTTGTGATCACATTGGGACGTGTCGCGTCGCCGGACGGGGATGCACAGAGCTGATCTGAGGCATGTAATCTCTCGAAAACACTTCAAAGTCAGAATATTGACAATTGGTTCACTTGCTGGAGGATAGAGCACACAGATATATAAGGCCTAGACTGTAGGAATATTTCACAGCTTCAAGTCCACTGTTCACACGCTCCGGGTACCATACCTCAATTACGAGGACAATTTGCCCTCCGCCATCCAAATAAGTGTTTTTAGAGCCATACAACATCCCACACAACCTTCAAATCACGACACAAGAGATGATCTCCGCAAAACACGCAAAATAATATTCTACAGTTGCATTTGTCACAATGCATTAGGTCATAATGCATAATTGTCATAATGCATACACTTTTGGTGTCCACCGACTCGGTGGGCGGGGATTTTATGCAATTTTGTTATAACGCATATTGCATAAGGTTTGGGAGGGTCATTATGCATTTTTTTGGTTCGAATTTTGATCAGACCGGGCTTCGCCATACAACATCCCACACAACCTTCAAATCACGACACAAGAGATGATCTCCGCAAAACATGCAAAATAATATATTATAATTACTACCGGCGGTATGGAAATATTCTGAGGACGTCATGCCCTGCGGAATTGTCGTGTGATTCTGCTCATATAGTTTTCAGAAACTTACGTTGAGAATTGAGGTCAGAACAGCTGTTCTGGCTGAAATGATCAAAAACAGCTCAAAAAGGAAAAAAAAAATCGGCCGCGCTCAGCATGTTATAAAGATCATTGTATTGCTGGTGAGTAGCGGCCTGCTTTTTTTGTGCTTCCGCAACCTGCTGGATTGCAAGGGAATGTGCAGGAGATTTTATGTGATTTGCCCAGGAGCTCCGATTGATTAAGGAAGGGAAATTTGCGCCCGATGAATTGTGACAGACAAGACAGTAGACCTTGCCAGTGCCCTCCTCAACGACACAATCTGAGAAAATAGCATGGTTTGGTGAGTCCAATAAATTGAAAACTTGAGTTGCAGCAATCTTACTTGGCCCCAAGTCCTTCAGCTTTGCCTCTTTCTTTGCCATGAGTGAGTTTCCAGATGAGATCGACACGCGCAAGTCACAGTCAGGTGTTTGGGTGACCTTTAAAAGTCGAGTTCGCAATTTCGGAGCTTCAAATCCCTTGCTCTCGACTTTCATCATGATTGGCACCCCAGTACTGAATGCTGCCCAAATGGTACAAGCCCAAGCACTCCGTGATCACCTCACTCAAGAGATGGCCGTGCGCAACCAAAACAATCCAGACGACGCGTTGAACGCGTCGGGTCTCGATGGTTCCTCGCCTGAGGACCCGTTGACGGGCACGGTACGCTCGCGTGACGATGCCGACGACGATGAGTTTCCAGGTCGTCTGGCCGACCCCACTGCGCCCTATAATCTTGAAGAAGGACGCGCTTTTAAACGCCACAAGAACTTGAGTGGCCAATCGGACAACGATGCCGAGATCTTTTTGAAGGTGCATCTTCTATCTTCTGTCTCCATTAGACTTCCTGATAACCATTCTAGACGAGTAACCCGATGCGCCACTTGTACCAGATCCATATCGTGGGCCTCCAGTGCCGTGATATGTTGCACATCATCAAGGCAGATGGTGACAAGAAGTTCAAGCTGACAGATATTACAATGGTAAGGAATTAATTAATTATATGCAACAACGTGTTCTTTCCTGAGTCTAGAAAACTGCCCAAGACTACGCTCACTGTGCTGTGCTGTCTCCCAGCGCGAAGAATTACCGCAATATCAAAGAGCAGCCCACGATTGCTGCTGTAATTGTGGTAAGTGTATTCCCAGTTTGTATTAGTCCATGTTCTTCATATATCCTCTCAGGGTGTTATGCGCGCGCTCGGCATATCCGATCTTCCTCCCGCGATGGAGACTGGCCGTGTCGAGGTCCTGCTCAAGTTTTTGAGTAAGGCCTTGACTGCAAAGCGCTACCTTATCAAATCCCAGGTTTGTGCTTTTGTGACCAGTGGTCCCATTCTAATTCTTGTCTTAGATTGTTTCGTCACTCAAAGACAAGGTGGATATTGCGTACCCTGAGTATCATACTAATTTTTTACATTACCCACACTCGCCTGTAAATAGTTTATATATCTCAAAAGTTGCGTATACGACACAAACACAAGCAACGCGTCTCGCGTCAAAGGCCGCGTTGAAACTCTGATTTGGCATGTCTGCCGAACATAGCGAACTTCTCAGATATTTTAATTCAGATATTAAAACCCCCGTAAATTTTCTTGGGCACTTCTGCATTCTCCCCCGGCCGCTATTGGACGGTGAACATCGAGAGCCGGTTAATGATGGTAGGTGGCTGTGAAGCGAAGCCTTTGACAAACTCGACCATACCATCAAAACGAACCATCTTGTCCTTTCCCCCCACCATCGTGGCATGCGAAGCTTGGACAACAAGCATTGCTATGTGATGGACCGTTCAGAAAGACCAATCCCACCGCTGCAGCATTCGGAAACGATCTGGAGATCGGTGCAACTGTTAGCTGATAATTGCAGATGGCACGCGGACGCGAAGATAGCGGCATAAATGAGGCAACGCCACACGCCACATCGGTGACAGAGTGGGCGATGTTCTGGCAACCCCGCCATTCCGAGGGTGATCGCAAATCGGTCGCCGGACCTATTCTTTACTGCTGACTTCGGAGGGAAAACCCTTGCCAAATTTGGGGCAGTCTGGCCAAAATATACACGGAATGACCGATTAACCGATCCAGTTCATTGACACCAACAGCATCAGTTAACGTCATTTCCTACCTGCTGGATCCATGGAGCAACAAAAGGATTCTTCTGCACGGTCGTGCCAAGGCAAGTTTGAAAATCTGGCTAACTTGGCCACTTTCCCCGACATTTCCCTAATCTGCCCTAGATTCTGGGGCGGAACCAAATTTCCCCAAATTAGGAAAGGTGATTTTTTCCTGATGCGGGAATTGCACCCATGCTCAGCCTGAATTCCAGAGCCTCTGTGTCTCCTTTCGTTCCCCAATATCCATCTCTGTTTCGCCATACATTCACCATATTTGCATGCAGTATCCCTCTTTGGGCGCCGGATATCATTCGAGTGCTGATTATTGTTGTAAAAATCGAAACAGAGTACGCAAGAAATGAGTTGACATGTAGGGAATAACTGACTCGGGTGAAGAGTACGATTGTGGTGACTCGACACCAAATGATTCGGGAGGCTCCCCCAAATGCGACACTACGACACACCTGTCAAGCTTCAGAAGGGCGGACACATATCTTAAAGCCCGACACATTGCCTTGCCGCTCACCGGTTTCGACACATCACCAACCCGATCGTTCTCAAGCTTAGCATCTCCGACACAGTATGCAAAACCACTGCCGGGGCACGGCATGGTGCCGCACAGAGCCGCGTCGCGCCGCTAAGTAGGATGTCCTCACCACTCGACCCGAGCCTTCGACGTGTCGTTCCCCAGCGCACACCAAGGCCACGGGACAGCACCTCATGTTGGAATATTGGGTGGGGGGGGGGGGGGGGGGGAGAATGGGAAGGAAAATGGTGTAGGGAGATGAGAAATATGATATAAATGTAAGTACTCGCCAGCCACCCATCCAACACGAGAATAACGCGGTTGCGCGCTCGAAACGAAATCGAACACTCGGTCACATGACCCTTTGATGTGCGTCGATGAACATGACCCCCAGGCGGCGTGGTGCTTCACAGTACTCATATGGTGAGATTTGGATAGCAGAAGTTGATTTGATCGAATAATAATTGTCAGAGGGAGAGTATAAGAAAGAGTGGTTGTTAACACTAGATAAGAACTTGCATGCAGGGTATAATGTGCTCCAATTTGTTACGAGGTTATCTCAACAACTTCTGACCCCAGCTTTTGTACAAACAACAGCTGGAACAGATCCTTCCGCCACATAGGTGTCTGAAAACCACTCCATTCAACGGTGAAGCAGCAATTTGAAGTCCCTGGAGCAGCAGTTTGAAGGCCGAATCCAGCTCCATAATTATGAGGTGTATCAGAATGGTCCGTTAGGGGGCCAACTGAGAGGAAAGAGGAGAAAATTGTCAGCTCATCAAGCACATCGACAGCGTCAAGCGCGTAGACGAAACATTGTATGTGTACTTCACGTTGTACGTGCCGCTATGCATTTCCGCGTCTGCCTGCCTTCAGTTTTTAATTTGCGAACTCATGCATACAGGTGAGCACATCCGGAAAGATTACAATGTATGCACAGATAAATTAGTGCCACCGATCGCCAATCTCGCAGCTCAGGAAAGAAGCCGACCGTCGCTGAGTGCTGTGCGCACTTCTCCTCCCATCTCTTTTCTTTCCCTCCGTCCACATCTAGTACTTGCCTTCCATTCATTTTTTGCGACTTTCTGCTATGCCATGTCATGTACAAGAGGAATTATTACCGGATGCTTGTGTTTTGGTCGGTTCAAATTGGTGCCACTTACAGCCACGACAACCAGTACAGACTTCTCTTCCCTCGGTGTTCTTGGTTTCCTGAATAGGGCAGCCACCGACCTGGCGATCTGACCATCCCAACACAGCATTGGCTCTACAGGAATCTATCCCTAACCGTGTCCTTTGTAGAAAGGAATTGATCTTGTAGCAACTTATTGTCGACCACCATTTTTCAACAATTCATAAAGGAAGGAATTTCAATCCAATCCGATGCCTGGTACATGGCAGCCAACTGGAAACCAACCCAAAGCCGGCGATGGTCCTTATGTACCCGCTAGCAACAATCTTTGTGATCACCTGGCTTTTCTTCTTCTTCCTCATCAACGACCTTGATAATCTACGCCAATCCACTAGCCTGTACAACCTTGTATGACCCTCCACATAGTACACCCACAGTTAGGCTGAGTTAGCATTATTTTCAAGATATTATTTACAAGACATCGCGAAACAACGACCCAAGGTACCGTTCCACTGCTGCTCCAACCCGGAGTGGCAAATTACGCAGTTAAACTGTCAGAGTTCACACCGATAGCTGGAGATTAACATTGAGCTCCAAGATGTGAGATGTACGTTACAATACTAGCGGTAATATATGCAATGAACAGAGTTCCAAGATATGAGATGTACCGTAAAATACTAGGAGTGATATAGGTAATGAACATGGGAGTAGGGTAAGGATTAGTGACCGTTGAAGTCTGAACAAATCAATTATCATGCCGGCTCTGCGTCGCCGTACATCTTGCGATACTCTTCCGGAAACTTAGCAAGAAATTCGAAACTGGTATAGAATTGGTCGTCGGTGTGTCTGACGCCCCAGGGTTTACTCTTCCGCTTGGAACTACACAAAGCGCAAGACTCAGACATGTAATGCAGATTGGGAATTACTCGCCGGCTTGTGACGGGTTTTGTCGACTTCGAAGGTCCATCGGAAGCGCTGATTTTGGCCTTCTTCACAGGAGCGTCTTCATCTGTAATAGAGATCTTGCGCTTTCGTGACGATCTGCGCGGGGAGGATGGCGGCTGAGGAGACTGGCAGGGTAAAGCAGTGTCGAGCTCCGGTGCGGGTAGGCGAACTGTTCGAAATGGCATCTGAGTTAAACTGGGGTTGCGGCCAACGGTAACTCTCACCGCTCTCGCTGAGTGGGCTGAGTGTATTGTTGCTCAGCGGTGCGGGCCTGTCTTCGACGTCGACTGTGGTAGTTGGACTGTGATTGAACGAAGCCAAGAGGATCGTTTGGAAGCTGCCAACTAACGGGCCGTGTCAATCTGAGCGCACACGGCAAGTAGCGCAATGACGTACGAATCGAGGATGGTCGGCTCATTGAGAAAATGCTTCAGATCCTCCTGCTGCCCATGCCAAGCTTTGAGGTCGTCGAGGTCAATCCAGTCGTTCCCAGAAAAGAATTGCGGGTTCTTCGTTCTGAAACTTCTCGGGAACGACTAAAAAGAGCGCTTGGTCAGCGACAGATACCTCGTGAATGCTTTACGTGCCTCGTCCTGGAAGCGGAATAAAACGGCGTGAGGAAGGCGATTCAGCAACTGCTCGAGTTCTCCCGGCGCCCGCCGCGCCATCGGGACGCGACAACAAGAATGTCGGGTGAGACGATGAAGAAAGGAAGAGGAGGATATACAAAACCCGACACAGCGACAAACCTGTCAAAGATCAGTAAATCCGACACATCACGGGAAAGCGGCACATAGATCAGCAGATCCGACACATTCTGCTGCAAATGATATGATCTTCAGGGAATCCGACACAAATTCCGGAAACCCGACACACCACTCGGCTATCGTGGCTTGGCAGTGAATCCTGTAACTATTGATGAACTATCGAGCTTCCTTCCCCCACGACGTTCTCGCCGCTGCAACGCCATGCAATGGCGGAAACCGAATTGCATCTGACGCACCTCCCTGACACGGTTCTGGATTAGTTTCGGGATGAGGCATCAGTGCACGTAGGTATGGTCATTCCACTTGATGTCGAGCCCATGGACTGATCATGAATCCCCCATTCTCGCAACCCCGCATCCGTCGCTTCAGATATTTTTGGCAAGATCTCTTATCACCCTTCATCTCCCCATATCCAACATCTCGCAGATTACTGCAATTCATCGTCAACTCAATTGGGTGCGTAGAATTAGGCACGTGGCTGATATGCGGTGTCCGCTGGACTCCGCGCCATCGAGGTACTGCGGCACGGGCCCAGGACAGTTCTGTGGCGTGCCAGCGGAACCATCGTACCTCGATAGCACAACGTCAGATACACTGTGGCGCGACTGCTCGACAGGGGAAGCGCGTCCGATTGGGTGGCACACCAAACCGAGGTCGCAGCCTTCGGACTCAGGTACCTGTTTATGTTGATGTATGGCTACATAGAGACAGCGTGGCTGATTAATATATATATATATGAGTTTCAAGTGCCATGAATCCATTGGTCCTCGAAGAGCAACTGCTAGTTCAAGTTCAAGATCATAGCACCTCATCCGAGGCAACAGCTCGAGCTCACTTTGCACGGTACACGCACCGTGGGCTAAGTTTCGAGCCACGCTCGGCCAACTCGGAGAGATCGCATCATGATCAACTATCCCATCAGTTCAACTTGAAGAACGTACGAGGAACGACTTGGGGTAGCAAGCTTGGCAGTTCAGAATGATGAAATTTAAGTGAATGTGTCGGATTTATTGAGCTGTGTCGGAATTGATGAAGATCTGCCGCCGTTCGCTGTGTCGGGTTTTAGGGAGCTCAAGAAGAGAGAAGCGAGAATGGTAACGGCATTCTTTCCATGCTCAGCCGCTCGCCGACCGCTACGGAATGGAGTGTGTCGGTGTTGTAAAAGTATGTCGTGTTTGTGATTACGGTAATGTAATGTGTCGCCAGTCTGAAATGTGCTGTGGTTCTGAAGTATGTGCTGATTTCGGGTCGGTCGAATTTTCTGAATTTGACACATGTGTCGTAGTGTCCGTTTCCTATAATCCTCGGTGTAGTGAAGAAATGGCCGCTGGCCGAATGCGCAGAGTCATGGGTGGTGATGGGTCTTCAGGGTCCGAGGAACGGCCTAGACAGGTTGCCGCGGAAACACTCGAGTGCATGTCGATTGTCGCCGAGGATATACAAAGCTCTTACCGTAGTACATTCAAGAGCCCGGTACATTCAGTTCAACCCCGGTACATTTGCGCTGATGTGCCGCCTTTTGGTTCAAACGAGGTACTTGCCTATCTGGGATGTGCGATGCATCGGCAAGGGCCGTGATCTGATCGCAATGCTTCTTCTTTCTTGCCACCAGCCCTGCTTGCTGCGCTGACCCAACCCAATTCCAGGCCAAACCGCCTGACATCGTTGGGCAGTGAAATGAGGAGGGGAGAGCTGCGATTGACCCTCGAGGCCCAAGGTACGTGCAGTCGCACTGATGACCCCTGAGCACGCCGACAGTCATTTTCACTTGATGCCCACTCAGTGTGTGCGCACCCCACGCCACCCCCATTTTGCGATCCAAGCTGCACACACTGTAGGCCTCTGTCCTCGCGGCTCCTGCGCCACTGCCTCCATTCCTCCCCTGCATATTTGTGGTACGCGGTACACGTTGCCGATGACAGATTCTGGCTCTGATCGCGAGTGGAATCCCCGCCCATGCGTCCTCCGCATTTGTGATACTATCATGTATTAACGCACCTTGTACCTCTAACACAATAAACATTCAGTTAATAGCGCCATCTTTCTCACTCTGTGTGTCTAAGTATCATCTTGAAAATGTAGCAAGCTAGGGGTTAACGGCGCAGTGGTGCACGGAACGAATATTCCTGAAAGACTTGTTATTACTTACTTTTTTTTTTTGACTATCGTCAGAAATGGGACGTCTCCCTTTTCCCTTGAGACAATGCTCTTGCATGACCATTCAACCTCGGCACCTTTGGTGCCGTCGCCAAGCACGCGCGCAGAAGGCCGGTACATTGGTGTCCCGATCGATGTGCCGACATTTGCACAAGCACAGCACATTCTCGGCAAATGTGCCGGATTCACCCAATGTGCCGTGCATTTGGTGCAATGTACCGGCTTGGAATTACTACGGTAAGAGTTTTGTTGATCCTGATTGTCGCCCTCTTTCTGTCACCATGTGATTTGTCGGCTCGTGATTCTTCTCCTGTGCAACGGTGAAAACCTGTGGACCTCACGGCTTCAGAAATGGATTCCCCGAGCTGGGGCCCCGGGGGGGTCGATTCAAACCCGATGTTATGAAGAACTTCGGTGTAAGTATGTACCTCAACAGCGAGTCGTACCTACCTTCGTCACTT